>NW_010589230.1:0-69911 GCF_000705375.1 Tinamus guttatus | reverse complement strand
GGGGCCGCGGCCAGGAGGGGCGGCCGAAGCAGGTGTCCGTGACCAGGAGGGGTGCGTGGGCCAGGGAGGGTGTCTGGACAAAGGCGTCCGTGGCCAGGAGGGGTGTCCGGACCAGGGAGGGTGTCTGTGCCCTTGGTGTGAGGGAGGCAACAGCCAAGCGGAACACGGGAGCCTGGCGCGGTCTCCTGCCTCGTGCCGGCTGCTCCATGGCTGAGGCCCACGGGCGCCCTGAGGAGCAGGAGCTGCTCCCGGACGGCTCTGGGCCTGTGGGTTTCCCAGGCCCCTGCGTGGGGACGTTGCTCGGGGCTGAGCCCCAGAGTGCGACGGCCCCGGGTGCTCGACCTGGCGCCTCCGTGAGCTCCATCCCACAGGGATCCCCCATGGAGACAGGCCGGACCCGGCCTCCCACGAGCGCTGAGGCGCTCGCCCAGGGCCCCGCGGTCACCCCGGGCCCCCCGCGCCCCCCCATTGGGTTTCCCAGGCGCCTGCGCGGGGACGTTGCTCGGGGCTGAGCCCCAGAGTGCGACGGCCCCGGGTGCTCGACCTGGCGCCTCCGTGAGCTCCATCCCACAGGGATCCCCCATGGAGACAGGCCGGACCCGGCCTCCCACGAGCGCTGAGGCGCTCGCCCAGGGCCCCGCGCTCACCCAGGCTATAAACCAGCCCCAGAGTTAAATATTAGCCCGGGGAGCGCTCGGGAAGCCAAACTTCCTGGTGGCAGCGCGGGGCTCGCGCCTGCGGCCGTGTGTGAAACTGCCAGCTGCTGTGACAGAGAACGGGCAAAACCCAGGGCTGATACGGAGAGTAAAACAGCCATGGAGCTGGAAGGAGCCGGGATTTTACTGCTCCTTCAATATTTACACAGGATAAGCTGTTAGTCCCTGCTGCCTGCAAAGGCCCACAAATGTCTAGAACTATTAAGCTGAGCAATTAAATTAAAAAGAACAATTTGAAACAAGCTTTAGGATGGGAAGAAGCAAGTAGGACCCCAATGTGAGGAGAACAGCAGGATTTTGGTGGCCTGCCTGCCGGGAGATTGATGCTGAAGCAGAGGCGATCACAGAGCGGATGCAAACGCTGCTGAACACGAGCAAACAAACGATGACGTTCCTGAAACCTGAACGCTGACCCTTAGCAACTGCAAAACAAGGGTAAAGCCGGACAGGGTTAATGATTTAAAGCTTCGTAGGTGTAATCAACATGTATTTTGTGTGTGTGTGTGTGTGTGCATAGATAGATATACAATATTATACATACATACACACAGATATATATGTATACATAGGGCTGAGCAGCTGGTGCTGAGCCTGAGCTCAGGGGGCTCCCAGCTGGCGGCAAGAGGCCCTGGGGACAGCAGCTGTGCAAGTTTTATTAATATTGAAGTTATTGAATAACTAAATTTATTAAACAATAGTAATGTAAATCTTCCAAGGCGGCGTAAATGCCGACTGACCCCGCCAGGGCTCCTGGGGCGAGTCCAGGCCCAACCTTCAGCTCCAGCTTTTGGCTGCAACCAACATCAGAATCATAACCCCCGCCTCAGAAACTGGCAGCATCTCAATGTTGCGATTAGAAAGGAAAGGACAATTTTCCACTTAACTTTTTCAGTGGGCAAAGGTAAGAGGCAGCAAAAACACCGAGGCCGGGAGCAGAACCGGTGCATCTAGGTCCCAGCTAGAGCTTTGCCTGAAGGAAGAGCAGGAAACGCTCATGCGGCTGCTCACTAGTTTGTACTAAAGACACTAAAAGAAAATAATGGTGCTAATTCTGTCAAAAGCAGCCGATTTGTTATTTTTATTTTCCCTGCTGTCTTGCAGCAATCCCTGTCTCAGAGCAGCGGCAGGCGGGGACAGCGGCTCCAGCAGAGCTGTGCTCCGCAGGTCGGCTGCCCTCCGATAAGGTGAGTCATCTTTGAACTTTGCTTTTGCTTTATGAGCAAATAACTTTGGGAGAAAGCGCTGGGTTTGACAGCTGATGAGACGTTATCGGGCAGGTAGGGGGAACAAATCTATATTTGGAGCAGCCAGGGAGAACGGGCGCGTGTTGTGGCTGCCTTATCTGCGCGGGACAGAGCGCTGGCTATTAGGACTGACAGCTGGGCACTAGGGCAAACAGCTCCGTTATCTCCACGGTGTCTGCTCATTCCAGCAGCCGCGCGCTCACCTCCGAGCCGTACGTCTTCACAGGCTGCTACTCTGACCCCCATTTACTTAACATGTTGCATTATCAGACCCTGTATTAAATGCGGCCTGGGATTCTGCCAAGATAACGCGATCTGTTTCTCCTGCTTGGGCCGCAGCGCTAGATTTGTGGCACGGCACTGCTTGATTTAGAGGAGAAGCTGCAGACCTGCGTGATACGGATGTGTTAATATCACACCTTAGCACAAAATCCTAGATGCACCTGTCTTACAGGAGCTTGAA
The DNA here is from genome assembly GCF_000705375.1 of Tinamus guttatus. The sequence continues at coordinate 67,488 of NW_010589230.1, read as the reverse complement.
CCTTTCGTTTTCTCTCCCTGGGTTTGATCTGGGGCAAATTGTGACAACGATAGGAAGAAGAAAGGCAAGACAGGTAGGAAAGTCGGGCAAGATGGACCAAAAAGGAAGGTCTGCTAAACACATGTTCAAAACACTTCCTTTCATCATTTTTTCTTTATGCGATTTCATTTAGAGGCAGATTCCACACAAGAAACACTCTTACATCTTCCTTTTTTTTTAAAGTCAAATACATCTTTTTTCTCTCTTGAAGAAACTTCAGGGCACCCCCTTCTCTTTGCTCCCAAAGATCTTCCCACACAACAGTCAATGGCACAAACACTCCCAGCTGTGGTCCCTTCCTGAGCCCAACCAACTTGCCAGGAGCTGCGGTGGATCAGATGAAGGTCCAGCAGCTTTGTGCACAGAGACGAGATGCCAACACGACCAGAGAAGCGCAGGAGCAGGGTGAGTGTGCGGTGCTGCTGCCTGAGAACTCACCTTCAGCCTCCAGCAATTTGCGCTCACAGGCAGAGACCCAGGAGCACGAGAAGTACAAAGCTTTGGGTTTGGCATGATTTAGCTGCCAAAGAGCAAGGAAGGGGGAAAGGGCCACGCCAGAGGCGAAGTTCACGGGTCCATTTGGAAAAAGTTGCAAACAGCTCTCCAAACTGCTGCGGTTCCTCTCCGAAAACAAGCAGGTTCCCTTTACACTGTTAAATATCTCCCTTCACTGTCGACCAGCCCTGCTGCAGCTTGCCCCACTGCCACCTGATACGTCACCTGCAGCGAACGTGGCTGCAGGGTCTTCCTCAGCGTGCAGGGCTCAGAGCAGGATCCTCCTCCCTCTGGATTGCCCACTGCCAAGGAAGGAGCAGGCACAGGGGCACGGATGGGTTTTTTTTTGTTGGCACATTCTAATGTGAAGGGAAAAGGCAGGAGGACACAGCGCGGACTGTCAAAGATGAGTTGGGGAATCACGTAAGGATTTTCTCATGAGATAGGAATAAGGAAGCACTTGAGCTGAAAGGTTGATTAAAATTGAAGTTACTGCTTTAGGATAAAAACAAAGCACTTACTTAATCTCACCATTCTGGGGTGACCTGCATACCTGCTCCCAGATTCCTGCTCCAGTGAGTTGAATAATATAAAGAGATCTTTGGCCTGTGGGGGAGATTGCTGGCTAGAAAGCTTTGAACAGAGCACGTTCATCGCAGTAAGCCTATGGGTGCAAAATGTACATTCTTAACTAGCTGTAAAAGTGAGAAACCATCGAATAAAGGGGAAGAATCTTGCTGCCCAGACAAACCACATTCCGCTTCTGGGTTTGGAAATGAATTGATAGAGCAAATGGGTCCAGAAGCCAGATGTCTGCCTTCATCTCTGCACAGAAACTGGAATAGTGCCCACAACATCTACACCGAAATACTTCCTTTGAAAGCTCTTTGTTAATCGCTTTCCAACAAGGCCAGAGACAGCAAATGTGAAAAACTGATGCCATCTAATGGCCATTGGAGTCTTTACTTTCAAGGGCTGTTTTTTACTTTGGACTTGACCAGAATTTCGATGCTAAGTGAATACCCTTGAATACACATTGCTTCTTATAGATACAGAGAGAAGAAAGGAGCAATTAGCTGTAAAGGCACTTGGATACTCATCCAAGGAAATGAACTTTCTCTCCTCCTCCTTCACAGAATTGCCCTGGGGAGCTCACTGCTGTAGTGTGTTTTTATGGGATTAAACATATAGATATTTAATGGGTAATGCTAGAGCTATGTTAAACTATGTAAGTGGAGGGGGGAGCATAAGCTGTTACCACGTGTGCCGCAGATCTCATCCTACAGCTTCGTTTTGTTTGTTTATAAGTTGACAAAAGCTTTCCACGCTGTGTGCTCTTGCAAGGCAGAACTGCTCGGATGTGTTGGCATTCAGTCTGCAGATACAACACTTAAGGCTAATGCAATTGTACAGTTTCAAAGAACAAAGCTATAGGACAATGTACAACTTGATCCATCTTGCATTTTGGCAATCTTTTATTTTAGAGACTTAAATTCCTGCTAATTTCCACAGATTTTAGCAAAGGAGTGAGTAGCCTTTATACTAGGGATTTGTTTTCACTCTTCTTGTAAAAGTCTGTGCAAGTTGGGCTGATCTGTAAGTCCCTGAGAACAAGAGTTTATATGAGCTGTGCACGAGCTCAAACGCTGGCCAAGCCTGTGGCCCTGTGCACCGGCCGGCCGCGGTGCAGCCGCCCTCCGCGCGCGATTTTAATCCCCCAGCAGCTTTTAATTCGTGCTTCCTAAAGCGGTTCCACACCTGGCTCGCCGGCAGGCGCCCCCGGAGCGCTCGTGCCAGGGTTGGTTGGCTCCTGGCTGAGCTCGTTCCTCTCGCAGCGCGTTGCTCCAGCGCGACCAGGACACGAGCGCTCCTCGCCTCCCGCACAGTGACGAGCTGGCACCGCAGGACGGTGCTGTCCCGAATGGCCCCGTCCGTGACAGCATCCCGTCTCCTCGCCTCAGCAACTGCACTTCGGGCTGCTGCAGCAAAGGAGGCAAAACCCATTTTGCTGCCGGAGCCCCACGGGGAGAGCCCCTGCGGGCAGCTGGGGGGCATCACCCGCTCTCCGCTCGGATTGAGTTGTACTGTCGCACAGGGGCAGGAGCGGGGTGTAAATATGCACCACCTCAGTTCCTTAAAAACATTCTTACCCAATAGCTTGTGTGCAATTCCTCATGGGACACACTGCTTCTTCTCTGACTTTCTTGGGTTGAGCATTCTGATAGCAAGAACGGCCACCTATTAGTAGCAGTAATTACTACTCTTGAGGTGTTGTGTCAGTGATCTGTTTTCAAGCTGGATTTTCCAAGGCCTCCTACAAGACCACGTGTTGAGCCCTAACATCCCTTATGCCTGCGATGAGCATCTACCTTGTGTCCATGCTTAGGCTGTGGAATCTCTCTTGCAGCACTGGAGGAACAAGGTCCAAGTGCACGTGAAGAGGCTGTTGTGGTTCATGGACCCTTGGAAAAAAAGGGAATTCGCATCAGAACAAAGCTATGGAGGCAGTCAGCCTTAGAGGGCAAGTACCCCAGCGTTTGATACGGCGTCCACTGTCATGTCACAGCAGCACGGAGCAGAATGTAGCTGCTCCTGGAGAGAGAAAGAAAACAAAATACTGAACCCTCTACACTGGGACAGAGCTCATGACAGAGCTGGATTTTGACCTCTTTGCAAACAGAAAGAAAGGCTGTTTTGTGGAAGGACAAAGCAAACAAACGTTACATTTTACAAAGCGGACACAGCTCTGAACGCATCACACTTGAAATGCTGCTGCCTCGGAGGGGCTGCGGTTTACCCCGTGCTGGCCGGGTACAACATGGGTGTCTTCAAGTAACTTTGGAAGAAAAGCTTTACTACAAAGACCTCTATTTTCATATTTTTTTAAATTATTTTTAATGTTTTTAGGGAAGTTCACCCATGTTGCTCCCCTGCTCTGCACCTGCACATCTGCCCCGGAGCTGCGGCTGCAGCAGATGCCCTCGAGCCTCGGTGAGGGAGCAGCACAGGCACAGCCCTGCAGGCAATTCCCTGCTTTTGGCCACACCATTCACCTCTCCCAAGACAGAAAACAATAGTTTTTAGAATATTTTTTCTAAATATTTTTAGAAAAAAAATTTTTTTAGAGAATTTTTAGAATAAACTCATGGAAAAGCCCGTCTTTAGCATAAAAACTTTACACATAGTGTTCAGAACCAAAGCATCTCCTTACCAGGAAGAGTTGCAAGAGTCCTGTCCAAACAAAAGGCTGCTACACAAAGTCCATCTATTTAAAATACTGTTTATTTGTGATTTAACATTAATTAGCATTACATCTATGAGCAATTTCAGATAACATTTATATATTTTCCACAGGACACAGAGTTGGCTGGCTCATTCTTTATGCCAAAGCAAGTAAATAGAGGCATTAGCAAAAGGTGCAAATAGTTCACGGTTGCATTTTAAAAAATATTTATGCACATTGCATTCATTTAGATATATTTTTAAAAAAGTTATGAAAAGCGTAGTTCACAGGTTACTGTTTCTACATATGTTGTAATACAACACAAATAATGTAGAACATAAAAAACAAAGTAAGCAACTGAAAGTTTCCACTATGATTAAAAACACTGATTCCAGTATTTAGTGATAGCTAGAAAATTGTTTCCAGGATCCATTCCGACGTTGCATTATCACACTGACACGGTCAAAGCTAACCAGCCCCCAAACATGCTATAATCAACATTTTTGCATGCCAAACCACTCTCCAGCCATATTTGACAATTTATATATCGTATAATATTTCAACTTGCAATTCGGGAATCACACGGATCTTTTAAATGTATTTCCTATTGCGATGACTGATTTACAGACAAATTTGACACAGCGAAGAAAAACCCTATGTTAATTTCTATGCTCGTTTGTATTTACAATACAGTAAAAGTAGTAAAATGACAATATCAGTAAAAATGAGTAAGTGGCAGTGCCACCCTTACCCATGGCACTAGGCTCTAATTTGCTCTGGGTTCATCCAAAGGACAACACAGATTCATGAGACCCTTTTAAAAGTAAAATGAAAGTGAAGGAAAAAAAATAAGTGTTGCACTCCGTATGAATCCATACAAATTATTTAAAACGTCTAATATGGAAATGTAACTTTGCTGATTTAATAAAAATACCCCACATTCCATATCATATATTTAATAAAAAATAATCACCGAACTTTACCTTTCTTTGTCTGCTCCTATTTTCTTACTATTTCACTTTCCCTTTTATCGGTTTTGTTTCCTTCATTTGGTTATGTTAAGAGATTACTTTTCTTCATTCATTAGCAATACCACAAGGAAAAAAAACAGTAAGTTTTAAACATGAATCCAGTTTAGTTTTTATGCTTTTATCTTTTGATTTCTAAGTCCCTGGATTCCTGAATTATATTTAAGTATACTCTAAACCAAGCATTATTAAATACACTCTACTATTAAATGCTTGGTTCACATGCTTATAATATTTTTATACTGAATGGTATACAAACATTTGAACATATAAAATCTTTTTTTTTGTTGTTTTGCCAGTTAAACTAAATTATCAATGTTAAGTGTATAAAATCCCCTTTCTTGAAAAATAAGGGTATTTCTCCCCCCAACTGATAGAATAAAAAAGAAGTTTTCAAAAATTATATTTCACTAAAATGAAATATTTGGCAAAAAGTTATTGATGAATGGAATTCTTAGACATTTTGTATAATTCCAATAAACTTTCTCTTACACAGTTTTCCCCCTAATATTATGTGCCAGTGTATATTTCTACATGATCTAATCTTAAAAAGACCTACAGGTGTGCTGCTAATATGCCCCCACTCAAACAGGGGGACAGCAACAAAGTATACGGTCAAAATCACAATACAAAAATGGATGATCTGGTCACCAAATGAGACAGCAGTTTAAAAAAAAAGTCACATGGTCACTCAACAGTAACTTCGTTAAAGACTTTAACTGTACGGAAAATTTTTAGGTCTGCAGAATACTCCAAGCGGAACTTGCTGCGATGGTCTCGGATCTTGCTATGATGGTATTCGAGCACCTGCCAGTGGTTGTGTATGAACCTATCGAATGTTTCAGACCCTCATAGCAATTCTGAACACACTTACGTGAGAGATGAATTTATTCGCGATTAACACAGAAACGTTTTATTATTCTTCTTTAAAGCAAAACCTCTTCCAGTTGGTTGTTGTCGCGGTTAAAAGTCCAGTTACTGCACCCCTCCCGCCCCCCCATCACTACTCTGTTAATGGTCAACTTAAATGTTTAAAATGTGCAATGTCTCCTCCCAACAGAACTGCACTTACGCTTCTACTTTCTCCTTCTTTTTATTCTTTTTCAGAAAAGATGGAGTACGGAATTTCTTCTTCTTCTTGGAGGGCGATTTGGAAGGTGACCCCTCAGGGGACAGGGCCTCTTCGATCTTCTCAGAGCTCTTGATGGTGATCTCTACGCTCTCCACAGTACTGCTCGTGGTCAGCTGGCTCACCCTCTTGGTGAGCTCTTCTTCCACGTCGTGCGCGTCGTCTTTGCCATTGACCACCACGACGGGCGCCTCCGCAGACACCAGGTTGGCCCCCTGCGTGTACAGGTCTTCGTGGTTTGCTAGGGGAACAGAGAGTTTGGCAGTGAGATTCTACGTTGTGTGCAGCAAAAAACCGCACCGAAACGCGCACCAGGTGCGAGGCGGGCCTGTGTTGCAAAGAATGACACGAGGCCTTTGCAGATGTGTTGCTTTCTTTATCTGCCCTCTTGCTTGTTGCAAACAGACAAACGCTGTGAGGACGTCGCTAAAGGACAAGGGGCTCCAAAAGGTGACCTCATCTGTCCCAGGTACACACATGGCTGTTCAGTCTCCTGTGCCTCTGGACTGTGTTTTACTGCACGAGAACAGCTCGTGAGAGCACAGCCATTGCACACAGAAACCTGAAATACCAACCTCTAAAAGGTGGTAAAAGTTAGCTCTTTCTGGAAAATTCTTAGCCTAATCATAGCACTTTATTTAAAGGCAATATGTAACTTCCATTTCCCCCATCTCATCAATATCTAAATTTCAGTATGCCATGAGTTATTTTCCATTTGTGAGAATTCCACATGAGGAAAAATTGAGAAAAAAAACAATGAAGTTTTCTGGACAGACTCCCACCTGTGTTCTGGTAAAACTGGGTTCTTTTTTTACCCAGTTGACTTCAAGTAAACGTAAAGAATGCAACAAAGGATGACTCAGGCTTGAGCCACTGGCATTTGACAGAAATTACATGGAATACCTTCTAATTTTTCTGGGACATTTTGCGGGGACTGAGTTTGTGACTGAATTTGTGACACAGATGAACCGTCATCTGAGAATAATTCCTGTTCAGCATCTGCAGGACAAGATGTGAATTAGTAGCCATGCAAAAGTAAAACTAAGGCAAGAATGTCAGTAATAGTGCTACAAGATTTACAGCTCTGCTAGCGTTGTACTCTTCATGCTGATAACCTCAAGAAGTTACAATATGCAGTTTAAACTCTGTAGACTGTGAAATTACAAATGTCATCCATTAACAGTCACTGTGTATTAGTGGTTCCATAGGAAGGGGGGTTGATGAATTCCAGGTAGCCCCATGGTTTTACCTAGCCACAGGCCACAGTTTGCTGTTGTAGGAAATTATTACACCATGCCCTGAAGGAGATATACAGAAAAGTTGTTTTATTACACAATATTAGTGAAGAAGAGTGCATAATAAGTGCAATTGTTAAAAAAACATACACAAACTGAATTAGTCATTCCCTATGCAACAGCAGTATTGGAAAAAATATATAAAGAGGTCATAGCAAAAGTAGTTAAGTTGGGCATTGGGAGAATAATGGAAAAGTTACTGAAATGCTTGAAGAAGCAAAGATAACATTTTGGAAATAAGCAAACACAAGGCTTGTTAAAAATACTGAAATCTGATAGCCAGAAAATGGAGAACTTATCGACAAGGCGGTACCGAATACAAAATATCAGAGTATTTCATGGTCTCATGAGAGCTTCTTCTTGTGCATTCTGATATCTGAACCTTTATTAAAAGAACCCAAGATTTATTCTTTTGCCACGTATTCCTAAGTAAGTGTGCAGGAGGAGTTCTCACAGGCTCGCTGTCACATATCCCTCCCTTTTCAGGTGGAAACGTTCCCAGCGCGGCGGTGCGGCCCTGGGCAGGTTGCTGGTGGCTCCGCGCGGCCGCTCGGCCCTCAGGGGGACAGGGGGGTCCCGAGCGACCTGGCCAGCTCTGAAATTAACTTCGAGCAGGACCTTGGGCTAAGTGACCTTCATGCTCCTCCAAGCCAAGTTATTCCGTGACTCTAACATAAAAACTCACTACGCCAAAGTGTTTTCTCCTCAACCCTAGTTCTGTGCAAAACTTTCCTTAACTTCAGCATTAAGCAAAACCAATTAAAAAAAAAAACCAAGCATTTAACAATTAAAATTCTACATATCTTTTTACAGTATTTTCAAACTACAAAGGAACTGCTGATTGTTGACCTGTAAAGCCCGGCACTAAATGCACCACTGACCTTCCAGCCCCAGCTGCTTGCGCTCCACTGTTTTCTTGTACTCTTCCAGCTCCCGTTCCGTGAGGTGGCTGAAGGGGTTGGGGGGTGCTGGTGGCGCGTGCTCGTCCTCCTCAAACTGCATTGGCTGGAAAAGAGAAAAACACAAATTTTAGCTTTTTTTTTTTTTTTAAAGAAAGAAGGAGGATGTACCTGGTTTATATCGTTTTTGGGACAATTAATTTTAGATGATCCTAGGCACTTATGCTGCCAAAATTTCTTTAGGCATCTGTCATTATTGCAGATGAACACACACACACACACACACACACACAGAGGATAAAACTGACCCAAATAATGGATATTTGCTTAGCAATGAGCAGTGACCACCGAGATGGAAATCACCACTGAATTACATTGGCACAATCACTGTTTGAGTATTTTTCTGCTACAACACCTTCAAAGGGCAAACGTGCTCACAGTTTTGGGACTAGGATATTCTTCAGAGAAATGAAAGTCCTTATACAATATGAATCTAAAAAAAATGTTTCCTGCATTTTTTGGGGAATACCCTAAGTTCTAGGATTTTTTTTTTTGGTAGGAAAATAATGATGCAGTTTAAGACTGCAACTGGAAGAACTTTTGTGAGATGAAACTTCTAATGACAAAATTATTTTCACACTGATTAAACACCTATTTGGAAAATATTCTTTTTGTCTGAAATAAACCATTCAGCTCAGTATTAACTCAAAAGAGTATTGGAAATTAAAATGAAGAAGCAGACACACCCAGGGATGATGCACAACTTTTAGAATTACAGAATTTTGTGTATAATTAAGCATGGCTTCTTAGATACACTAGGGATATTTATACTATTCAGAAATATATTGGTGTGGACAGGTAAGAAACTTCACCAGCGAGTTCCATAGGGAGATAAAAGGGTTATTTTCAGCTCTGTGCTTTAGGAAGTTTGCCATGCTCCAGCTTAAACGGTTTGGGGCCAGATCCCTACTTCATTAATATGAAAGCCAGGGTAACCCACTGCACCCTTTGAAACTAAGATTTTAAACCTCTGAGATTAAAGATGCATCCACACTAATAAAGTGTATCCCACACCCTAAATTTGGTGTTAAAATAACCAGTTCTAATAAATGATTTAAAATAAGAAATAGCCCAAACTGAAGTTTGAAAGAAATACAGCTGAAGTAGCCTGCACGTGTGTGAATCAAGGAATCAAGTCCTACTCACTGGGCTCGGCTTTTTATCCACAACAATCCCAGCAAGCAGCTGGGACTGGGGTCCTGCTGTCTTGAGGTCGTATCTGTTCTGCTCCCGAATCTATAAAGAGAAAGCAAAGGGTGTTAGAAGCAGATATGGGTAGAGCGTTTCCTTCTGTGAACAATTCACTCATTTCCCCCCAAACCAACAGCTATAACTTCATGCTGTCAGTGCTCACTAGACTGGCAGACCAGAAATGAATGCAAAAATAAATCGATAAATTCTACAGCTAAAACCAGTGAGCAGCCACTTAATGAAGCAGTGGTGCTTAAGTCTAAAAGGCACCGTCTGGGACTTGTAGCTTTAATCTCATCAACAGGTACATTTTTTTGTTTTTCCAGCTCTAAGGAAGGCAGTTGCTACTCCTGACTCCAGTTCGATCCCATGGATGCAGTTACAGCTCCTTCCAGTGGAAATTGTCTTCTGTATCTGCTGATACAGCTATGCTTAGGGTGGGGTATTTGGTCAGTCTGACAGCTGGCACCCTATGTGCTTTAAGGGAAAAACAGCAAGATTTTTAGGTGCAGAGAGAGAGTGCTCTAACAATAAACTCTTTTTTTCCCCTCTCTCCTTAACTGCCATTAGACAGTGGACTGGACAACAGAAACTCCAGCACAGTAAGTGCAAATTAATATAGTCTAAGGTCACATCACACTATAAATGATGCAGAGCAATTTAGATTACACCTAATTATCCACTAAACGTATTGCTCAACAGCACAGACTAACATTTCTAGCCTATCATTTCCAGAGTTAATGTGCACATTCACCATCAAAATATATATATTTGTATCTTTATATAGTATTTATATGTATTATGTATTTGCATACAGGTATTTAGTGCCAAAAGCACTTGTAAACTTAGAAATGTTTTTGTGAAATGACTTGAAAATGTTATTTTACTGCTGTGTCAAATCGTTACTTAAACAGATAATTATATTCTGAAATGTTACAGTTTTCTTTGATTCACTTATTTTACCTTATTTCTCTTTTCCAACACTTCGTTTGGATTTGTGTTTAAAGGAACAAATTGGTTGGGATCTTCAATTTTGATTGGTGTCCCTCCACTAGTCTTGGAGGAGTCATCAGCTTTCATCCACTGTAAGAAAGAACACGGCTAGAGATGGCACCATGGGTGAGGGACAATTAGCAGAGAGTTTCCTTATGGCTAGAGAGCAGATGCAAAGAAAGGACTTCCCGACTCGATTCTCAATTCTGCAGGACATTCACAAAATAAAAACAAGCTTGCCCATGGGCACTTAAGTTCTCTTCAAAGGATATGGTGAAGATTACTTTTAATGAGTAGTGAAATAAAAACTCTTGCAAAATGCAATGCAAACTGCACAATAATGAAATATATTTTGAGATGATCACCCTTTCTGGCAACTGCTCTAGAGATCTGCTGACTCCAGAGTCTGTCCCTTCTTATCACTTCATTCATACAATCAAATTCCAGCTCTGCTACTCACAAATTCTGTCTTAAAGATTTTCCCTGGCAAGCCAGGTTTAAATACATCAGTCACAGGGGCGTTCTGTGCAAGCTTGGCTTTAGAGAGCCGCTGGGCTACCGGGAGAGGGAGCTCATGGACTGCGAGGTGCTTCCTGCGCCGGCACCAACTCCAGTGCACGGCCCTGCGCTCGCGGCCTGCAGGAGAGCCGGCTCTGGAACGGCCTGGAAGCGGCTCGGGAAGGCAGGGCAGAAGGTGAACCCTGCTCGTCACCACAAGCAGTAACACGGGCAGACTCCTCAGAGCCTTAGCAGTTTCACAAACACCGGGGAAGCGACAGTGAGAGGAGATTGAAAGCTTGTGTTCTCCTCATGCAGAGATGAGAAGATCCCACAGGTGATGTAAAATCCTGAATAATTAATAGCTTTAAAATATATGGTAGAAAAACTGTTTTCTACTATAGGACTCAGAGGAGCTAGCAAAAAAAAGGTGGGGGGAGATCACTGTTCAGTTTTATCATAAACACTTAATTTTCCAAGCAGTAACATCACCAAAACAGAAGAGGCCTTGGTAGTGAGGCCGTTAAATCTCCCAGCATCCTCTTTTTACCTGCTTGATTAACTGATCTGCTGATCCTGTTAAAGATTTCCTCATACAAAGCAAGTGCAGGTCGCTTTCTCCCAGGCAGAGCGGGAGTACGAAACAACTGCCTCACGTCTCCACGTACCGTGATCTTAGTCCTGGGACTGGCTTCTCCGTTCCACGACTCCTCAGGCACGTTCACTTTCAAGTAGGTATTTGGAGAGTTCAGCCATCTTGTCTTCTCCCTCTGTTGTCTTTGGGCCAGGAATTTGAGGGGGGAGAGCGGGACTGTATCATCTTCGAAGGAGAAGGCCGTCACCGTGGCCGGGATCTCGACATCGCTCTTGTGCCTGGGCTTTTCTCTGACTAGTGGTTGCCTGTAGGCATAGCCAGTTCGGTACCCCTGCGGGGGTGACAGAAGATCACCAACGTGCTGTGCTGCCCTCTCTATATTAAACAGGTTCCCTCAGCGCTTCAAAGAATGAATTAGCGATGTACTTCATCATTAATTCAGCCTATTCTGTTATTTCCCCATTTAAAACACCTAGTCCATTGGACTGGGCTCTGCTCATGCTTCCCTGTTCTAGTCTTTGTGAATGAGTGACCAGGGAACAATCGTCCTGCTTGAGCTGCGACTCGGGTGTCATTGAAGAAGACCTTTAATGACCTTGCACCATGACACACACTAACTTGAGACACCACCCCATTTCTCACTTTGCTGTATTAAAAGGCCCTTCCAGAATTCATAATATAAAAGAGCTATTCCAAACAAGCAATAATTATCATCGTATTTTCTTTTCTCTAGTACACAATTGTACATCAATAAAATATAATATTACAATTAATAACAAAATATAGATGGAAATTTCAAAATCTATTTTCTATGGTAGCGATTGAAAAACATTTGGTTACTACAACGAGAAAACAGTAATGCTGTGAGATGGGTGGGACGAAGTTTAAGTTCAAAACATTATAAATTCTTACGGCGCATTACAGTTTTCAAATAAACTGACATAAAAGCTAAGCCCAACAGCACAGATTAAACCTACTGTAAACATCGCTTCCCCTTCATTTTCAGATTCAAAGAGAAACCAGAAGGAATCATTCTCTATGAGGAATATCCCCCCATATTCAGCAGGCTACAGCATTTTTTGTGCAGTGCCAACACCGTGTTCTTACCAGGTTGTCTAGCATCCTCATGAGAGCCTCAAACTCCTGCTCCCCAACTTTCCACTTCTGCTGGGAGGCCATGTTGACTCCTCCTCCTCCGGCCGCCGCCAGCGCGTGCGTGAGAGGCTTGAACTTCTGCACGTCCAGGACCAGCAGATTGTCCACCCCACCCGCGCCAGCTAATGCGTGCACCTAGGGGTGTTGAAGGATATAGTTCATTTGTGGAGAAAATTTTGGAATTCTCTGGTTGTCTGAATTCTCAAAAACAAAACAAAACAAGCACTGCAAAATCCCATGCTCAGTATACAAGATGCAGTTCTTTCTCAGGCAGGTTTGTTTTCTCCTATGCAAAAACACACTGAAATATAAAATAAATTATTCTTACTGAATGAGACTATCTATACTCTTGGAGTACCCTAAAAAGATTTTTTTTGGCATCATACAACTATTGATATCTTTCATTTTGATTTTGATTTCAAAGCGGATGAGTGACAGAATTCCAAGTGAATGGTAGGGAGATGGAGGAGAGAGAGTGGGGGACTCTCATTTCCCCTTCCCCTCTAAATGCATCCTCGGGAGGACAGAATTGCTAGGGAACAGCAAAGAGGGAAGTGGTGAATTTCTGAGGATGAGGCTAGGATTATGGAAGGTAAGGAGACTTCCAGTGGCATCTCCCTAAACTTACAGATATACCCAGACATCTAAAGAGACAGCAGAAGTCAGACAAAATGGAAACCATTGATCTAGGGACTCTATTTTTAAACATAGCCTCTACCATTCTTCCAAAGACCTTTTCTTTATTTGGTTTTGCAATTCTTTGTGACCACAGACTAAAACTTCTTTTCCCTGTCTGAACATTCTGCTTTGATAAATGAGCTAGACATGAAGGTATCTCAAGTCACATCTCCACACACAATGAGTACCGCTGCATCTTCCCGACACTTCAGAGTGTAACAAGATATATTCTAAGGGAAGTTTGCCCCATTTATATTTTCTTGATAAATCCAATTTCTCTGATTTTCACCTAGCATATTACACTGGATTCCACAACTCTAAACAGTAACATTAGAGATTTTCCCATCTGGGATTTAATCCATAATGCATCAGCACAAGCTTTCGGCACCAAATACTGACAAATTCTCACCTGTGTTTCACAGGCCAGCTGCACATTGAAAATATAGTGAAATGCTTCTTCCAGTGACTCTCCCAGGGCTACCACACCATGGTTTCTCAAGACCAATACCTAGTAAATAGAGACACTGATGTTAAATGGTAGAAACTGGCACAGTGCATGAAAATTGGTCATGAAAAACATGCAGGAGGTTGAATACCTTGCAACTGGGTCCAAGCACTTTTTGAAGCTGAATTCTCTCTTCCTGCTCATCAAGAGACCCCTGGTAATTGTAATAAGCAACATCTCCCAGAATCAGAGCCTCTTGTGATATGGGAAGGATACCACATTTCATTGACGAAACCTGTTTCAAGAAAATGAAGCACTGATAAGTAGAGACAAAAACTCACCATCTTTAAAAACCCTTTTTCTCCAAGGGCCTTCCTAGACTGTAAATTACATCTTTGCTAGGAAAGAGAAAACCTCTCCATAATATAAGTTGAGAAACAATACCTTAATGCTTTACCTGGTGTAGCTTCCTGTAGGGTTACAGAGCTGCTGTTACTTAGGAATGGATTTATGATAGGAGAGGACAAATTATCCCAAAGTATTTTCTGTGAATTTCACCCATATTTAAATCTCATCATATATCTACACAGTACTTTTTCATGCTTTCCTGCTGTTTTTAACTAAAATGCTGGTATATAAAAAAAGGAATATATATCAAAAAGTGAGTTAGCCCTTCCTTTTTCTGTCTCTAGCAAAGGAAGGCACATATATAAATTCATATACAATAATATAACATGGAATTTATTTATCTTGAAGCAACTCTTTTAAGTCTCCTTACATTTTCATTGTGGTCCAGCTTAGATCTCTACTTAATTGTGCCATAATTATAACCTATCTTTTAACTACTACTTTTTAAATAGGGAGGTAAATCAGTACTGAACTACTAGTACAGCCATTTAAAAACAGAAATTGCATAATCCAAATGACAATGTACCTAGTACATTATATGCTAGGAGATGCTATAAATAAAGATCGTGCGAACCGTATACTTTACTGCCTCCTCAACCTGAGTTCCATCATATCATATCTGCTCATCTTTTCACTGTGGTGACCCAGCCCTCCTCCTCTGCTGATTTTGTAACCTCACAGAATCAGCCTTTTCTATCAGTGTAGTCATGAATAACTAGTCGGATGCTAAAAACAAAAAATAAAACTGTTGTGAGCAGTGATTCAGCTGCAGAAAGCTGATCTAAGCTCCCCAGTGAACTTGCTTTCTTTTGCACTTCACGCTGGAAGCAGGAGGACTTACAGCTGCTGTTGCAGGGGTGTGTATGTGTATCACACATCTCACGTCTGGTCGTGTGGAGTAGATGGCCACGTGTGGACTGAATCCGGCGCTGTCAATACTTAGAGTTGTACTTCCCTGGTCAACTACGTCTCCTAGGATGTTTACCTTGACCTGCAAAAACCAAAGGAACAAAGTGCAGGAGATCTGCTACTGCTGCAGTTGCCTGAACCCTCCGTCCCTTCTCTGTGCCTCCTCCCATGGCCAAAATTTCACCTGCATTTTCTGCACTTTTAGGGATCTGTGCACAAAACAAACACACAAAAAAGAAGCAGAAGAGCAGAACAGCCATGAATCTGTGGTCAACAGACCACCCTAATGTCCAAAATTTTGCTAACTCTTAAAAGCCCAGCCATGGAAAAAGTAAAGATGAGACCCTGATATATATATCCCTCTTTGG
The DNA here is from genome assembly GCF_000705375.1 of Tinamus guttatus. Next base: position 52,080 of record NW_010589230.1, on the reverse strand, counting down.
TTCAGCTCCATTTTTGTATAAAAGAAAGTCTCGGCACCAAGACCAGCTGTGTGTAAAAACAAAAGATTTGTTTCAACCAGTAAGTGTATTTTTATGTCTATAACATCGTCCAACTGAAGTGAAAAAGAAGAAAAAACATCATCAAAAATGTCAAGTGAATTATATGCTCATGGAACCCATTAGCTAACAGCTTTATTTCTTTTTAGTGAGGTATCTCACTTTCACATTTTAAAATTAATTTTATTTGCTTTTCCTACATTTTAAACTTGAAGAAAATCAAGCTTCTGAGAAATTTCCAATAAGCATGTTAAATGCATAAGGAATTAAAAATAACGAATTACAAACTGCTTGGAATGTTAAAAAAAGTTACTCATGGCCCAAGCAAAACAACAGCTGCACATCAAGTCTTGCTTTCATGTTTGTACTTTGGGTCTAGCTTTGTTGGTCCATGATACCAATCTCAATTGGCTGCTCCCTTCCAACAACAGGTAGTTTCTTCACAGAAACATCCTGACACAGTGCAGCTTCTATGCCAAAAGCAGTATGTTTTAGCAGCCGGAAATTCCCAAATGCCACTCTATAACTTTATCCCTGATCCTTCTTGAGCCTGGAAAAGATTATTCAGTGCTCTTGCCCCACTTATAAAGATAAGAGCTGATTCTAGTAACACTCTTCCTACAAAGCAGTTTCGTATATATTACTATATCATCACATTATAAAAGCTTGCTGTTACGCCAAGTCTATTTGATTAGCTTCAGCAGAGAGGAAAACAAAGCTCTGCTGCTTCACATCAAAGCTAAGCTGGAGACAAAGCACCAGAAAGCAAAGCTAAACCCAAACAGAAATGCCCAGGACAAAGGCCTGTATGATCCAAATAGTTAATCAGCTTTTCATCTGCTGGGCAAACATTAAAAACAAACAAAAACATGATTACAGGTTAGGAGTCCGTGTTAGAGGCCACAGAAGCCTTTTAGAAAACAGGTTGAGCCTTGGTGGGTATCGGTGTTGGTGAATCACATACCAAATTAGAAGCTGATGCTTCAGAAAAAGAGAGACCTCTTGGAATGATTAGAATGTGGTCATGCTCTTTGCTTACTCTTACCTATAAAGGAAGAAAAAAAAAAGAGATTACTGATCTATTTTTGAGTTTGTATTAAGCACATGGGAGGGAAGAACTTAAATAAATTATTACATGAATTGAAGGAAAAGGTAAAGTCCCAAATTAAAAAAAAAATCTCTAAATTACTTACTGTGATATAGGAGTTTGGCAAATGTGCCCACCCAAACAAGTCGGCCAATCTGTATAAACTGGCTAGCTTGCAGCGAGTGAGTTTTTCTCCCTTAACGAAGGAGGAGGTATCGATTCCAGCTAGGTCGTTGATGGGTGTAACCATTCCATGGCCTGCAAACACACAAGCAAACAGTGGTCAGTCAGACAATTCATTTGAGGTTATGGCAAGGTTCTCCAGAAGCTCTGTATTTAACATGGTTACCTTAGCAGTACCACCAACTACCACACTGGAAATGCACTTCTGTATTTCTAAGGTCTTCATCAAAACCCTCTGTGAATTTAAGACAGTAGGAACCATACCTTGAAATTATTAAGTCTCTAATGTCTGCAGGGCTATTAAAGAAGTGATATAAAGGCCTGCTTTTAAATACCTTTGAACTTCACACTTTGAACTCTTTCCTGCCCCCAGATGCTATGTAAGGATTGAGCGATGCTTTAAGACATTTGATACTAATCAAGTATTTTTACATGTTACTTTGAAAACTGAAGGAGAAAACACCTCTGCTGGACTCCAGACACCGATATAAATAACAAGAAGGAACATCTCAGTCCGAGTCCTTTAACTCAATACTAAGGGAAAAGTAAGAACTAGTGCAAGAATTCTCCAACTGTTGGACGAAATGATAGGTCTTAACAGAGAAAACACATTGAAGATCAATTTATGTGGAAAGTACTTCCAGAAAATGATTTTTTTTTTTTAAACAAGGAGAGTTTGCACTTCCAGATTAGCCATCCTGGCCGAGTCCCTGGACCAGTGTTGTGGAGACAACAGTTGGACCTGTGATCTCTCCAGCAGGCCCCACCGCCCAGATAAGGCTATCTGGGTTCTCCGCTAGTCTCCTCCACTTGCCTTATGAATTCTGCAGAGTCAGTTGGGGATTAGTTTCCAAAAGGTGCTGAATATCAGCAGTTGCCTTTTCATAATTTAAATGCAAGAGTAGAAAAACAATCAGAATCTAGAATGGTGTGTTTCACATCTCAGTTTATGTAAACTGCTAATAATGATGTGCTGCATTTTGTTCTCTGTCTTCATAAAAAATTCATTAGCAAACTCTAGAGTAACCTATTGTCAAGACTCAAGACATTTTGGATAGCACAGACACAAATCAAAAAATATGGGAGAGAGGCTGAAAAGGACAGGTCTTCAAGCCTAGCATCGGTATTGCTTTACAGCTCAAATGGCCTCTGACAGAACTTTTGTACCAAAGAAATTCCAGCATGGATAAACCTGGCGTTGATGGAAAAAAAAAAGAAAAAAGAAAAGAGGAAAAAAGGCAATTATTCACATAGTTCACTTACTGAGTGAAGATGAGGAAAAACCTGCAAAAGAGCTTGCTGTAATGTAATCAGCAATCTGCTGTAGCGCAAGCAGTCCAGTTGGGTTATTGCCCTTCTTCATCTGTTCTTGAATAAGGCATTCCAAATCTTCTCTAAAAGCCTGTGGAAACATTTGAGAATCATCAAGGAAACCTGGCTTTGACAGAAATAAGATTACTATAGGTGGGGCTGGTAGGTTTGTCTGTTATTAATGTTACATGACACTTCCCCTTAGACCTTGTTTTTATCTGCTTAGAACTTTGCCAGACTTTAACCATCTGGTCTACAACTTTGTATGCAAAGTATTGGCTTTTGGGAGGAGTGGGAGGGAGGGGAGGCTCTGTGGCTCAGCCCCAGAGGGTTAGCTATTTCCTAGGGAGACAAAAAAACCCGCAAAATATATTTTTGCAAATATTAACAAGAACGTTTATAGCAATAATTAAAGAATTCTCATAGTTTGGAAGATGTTCTTGAAATTTGACCAAGATTGGTTGTTTTTAATGCTGGATATATTTTCTTTTTGATTCTATAATCTCTCTGAAAATCCATCCACGTTTGATAGAGTCATGAACAAATGGAAAACTGGAGTTCAACCATGGTCAAGCACAGATATGAAAAAATAGAAGAAATGCCAGCACGCCACCTCCTCTCTAATTTGTTCCTTCTGTAAAAGAGAGAAACTCTTCCCTCTTCTCACCAGTACTAATGTCGACAAGCCCAGCAGCTAAACTCTTGCAGACAATAAGTGTGAAAAAGGTTTTTATGCTATTAAATCTAATACGTTCCATACCACAGACAAAGCCTGTTTCTTTTAGGCAATAGGAAGGCTAATGACTGCTCAGAACACACACCTGTTTAAAGATTCCTACAGCCTCCTTCAGTCTTGAAATTCCTGGACTAAATAAATTCATGTCTTTTAAACTTTCTGTAGAGGTTCTATTTTCTAAACCTCATTATTCTTCGGCAGTATCCTCCTGCTTTTCCCTTTAACACACTTGTTCCTTCCAGTTTACCTCCCTCGCTGGAGTACTTGGACTCAGGAAAGCGTTCTGTAAAGCAAATGCTGCTTCTTCAATCTACTCACTGAATTTTAATTCTGTCCTCTACAACACCCACTTTGTTGGGTGAAACTCAACCCGTTTTGTAACACACTCTCTCATATAATCAAAACTGTTGAACAGGCTGAGGACCACGGGACCCCACAGCCATGCACAAGACCCTATGTGACCCTATGCATTGGAGAGCTGAGCACCAGGAACTACCCTTGAAATGTGTTTTTAAGACTTTTGTGCTCCTCCTTCTGAGTAATTTTGCTAAGATCACATCACCTGGGGCTTCTGCAGAGCAGACCACATGAACAACATTCCCATAAAACTGCTATAACTTATCACAAGTGTAAGGTAGACACGAAAAGTCTGATTTTTCCCTCTGTAGAGGCTCTGCAGGGCTAAGATCGGACAGGATGGGAAACCGGAGCCTCCTGGCGCTCCCGACCGATTCGCTGCTCCCTCTGTTCTGGTCGGGAAAGGGGAATTCACATCTGGGTGCGAGGGGCAGGCAGCAGATGGGGAAAAGGAAGGAAGAGGAGTGGAGAGAAGGAAGAAAGGGACAAACTGGGAGGAAAGAAGTGGAGCTATGGGAGGTGGATCAGGGGGAGGTAAGGGCCATGGGAGGTAATTGCTGGTAAAGCGAACAAAAAATGGAAATGGAGGGCAGGAAAATGGCGGCAAACGTTTGGGAAAACGAAAGGGGCCAAGAGGCTGACAGGCAAAGGAGGAGAAAACGTGAAGCGGGGCACGGGGCTCAGCAAAGAGCCTGGATACGACTGATGCTTCTCAGCTCATCTTGCACACATGCAATGTGCACGGGGACCAGGGTCACCCCGGCCTCACGCCTCGCTTAGCGCCCAGTGGCTAATTCTCTCTGAAAAAGTGGAAATTTAGTGTTTTATCATCTTCCCACTGTTTAGTACTCGGCCCTATGCTTTTCCTGAACGCTATTCATACCCTGTTGAGATGACAATTATTATTTATCTGACAAGCTTTTCTCCGGGGCAGATAATTACTATAAATCCAAACGCTTCACAAGCATTAACTTACTAATCCTCACAACATGCCTCCAAGGTGAAGCACGGCACTGGCACCATTTGCACAGAATGGGTGGAAGAGAGATTGAGGTCAAAAGATGGCAGTAATTTAGGGTACTCGCTCGGAGATGCCGAGGGCCCGATTTCCAGAGTACTTAGCACTAAGCAGCTTTTTCCGCACCCAAAGCACAATTCTCAGAGTAACTTCAAAAGCTGCTTGGAGTGTTTAATCCACTGGAAATTACATCTCAGGCCAACAAGTTGGATACACAGAAAAACAAAATTAAAAAAAAAATCAATTATTTCTCAGTTGTTATTCAAAGGCCCCTACAAAAGAACTCTGCCATTTCACACTGTGGGAAAGTGAAATGGGGAGAGTTTATACTTTCATTTGGATAACGGGAAGCCACACATTTGTAGTCTCATGGAGGCGGTGTGGAAGCTGCAATCTGAAATGTGCTTGTTTGGGAGAAGAGGGAGAAAAAACAGTTATTTCTATTACGTTAAAGTCACCTCTACTTCAGGTCAGCAAGGACTATGAAAAGGATCTGCAGAAGTCTTCTCAGTAAACTCTTCTTAATCTTAGTCAGACTGAATTTTAAAACTTTTGTAAGTAACTTTGCAATAGATTTCACATCTTTTTCCTCTCAAGCATCCATAGCAAAAAAATGGCAGTAAAATGCATTCTGGACATTTTTTCATGGAAAATTTTGTCTTTTAAATTGTATTCTTAGTTCTTTTGCTTTCTGATTGAGATGTTTTCATTCTTCTGAGCTCGGTTTTCTCTCTGATGTGAACAACAGTATATTTTACACTCTCTGAGGTTGTTTTTAGTGCTGTATCAACCATTTTGTTAAACTCAGCAACCTTCCCTTAAAAATTGCTTCCAAAATATCAGCAGAGAGGTAGGCAGAGCAGCTAGGCAGCCTTTGGACAAACTACAAAACAGAGGTGAAAACGGGGAGCAGCTTTTGCAGCCGAACGCAGCAGTGCAGGCCGTGCCCGCGCGCAGCCGCGATGCTCTCGTCACGCGGATGACCCGCGCGCGTTCCTCCATGCACGGTTACGAATTTGAGCGCCTCCACACTCGCTCCTTCGGCCTCCTGTCTGGCTGTCCCTCCCGTCCGCAGCGCTGAGGATCCTCTCCTCCTCACGGTGCTGTGCTGCCCCTCAGATAAGCGCTCGACGCGGGCACGCAGAGCCTTGCTCTGGAGCTGATAGCGCTGGGAGCAGCGGTTCGGACCAACAGCTCCGCGTTCCTCTGGAGAACAGCGTCCCTTACGTGCTGGCCAGCACACGAGCCACCTCTATTGGGGTTCATGGCTTTTTTCTCACTGGTCTCTAAAATCACTGCTGAGGTGGGCTCTGATTTGGAGTTCTGACCCATTCAGCAGCAAGAAGGTGCTTCTGAAAAGCCCCAAGTGCAGCCTGGGGCCCAAGCGCTTTGGTTTTGCTGCAGGCCACGGGGCTGCACTGGAAGCCGTGGGATGTTACCTTGCCACAGCCCACAAGTGACCCAGCAAAAGCCACACTCAGGGTGCACAAACGCTCTGCTCCAGCACAGGGCAGGGATTTCTCAAGGGGAGAGGTCCCTGGTGATCTACACTCTAGTACTCAACAAGAAAACGCTGACTAAGGAAAACAAATTGCTGTCAGATGAATGAAATAATTTATTCAGCTGTTCGCTCAGTATTGCTCAATAAAGAGAAAGTTTCAGCTCTGGGATTTAAGTCATTTCTAAAGATAAATGTGTGTTTGTACTTCCTCATACATGCAACTTCCAGATACATAAACCTAAGCACAATAATAAGTGGTTTAGGTACACATTTTTTTAACTTGCACCTGTAAGGGTTCTCTGAAACAGTGAAGCCACAAGCCTCAAGTCTTAATCATTTACTTATATTTTTGGAAAGAAAATATATTAAATGTAAGCTGACAGTGCAAAATCAGGGCTTTTAGAAAACAAAGTAAATGTTTGCAATTATTACTTGACAACAGGTACGTTTTTAACCAACAGAAGCAGACAAACTAGAGTATCTACCTAAAATAGCCTATAACATATTATTGTTCTCTCCTATAGATATTTTATTAAAATTTGAGTATTAGTCTGTTCACCTTGACAGACAGTTCTCTGAAGACATGATGATACATACAAGCTTATAGATATTTAGACTACCTTTCTATGTTGTTTCATGGCTTTCAATCATTGATTTCTACATGTAGGACTCACGTACTTAACAGAACTACAAACAAAATGACACGACCCTCCCATTAATACAGCAAACAGAAGAGCATAGAGGTCACCTGCAAATACATGAAGCCACAGACTACGCATACGTTCACATCAGGACTAATTATATCATGGTCCAAACCAAACAGCGTTTGATACACCAGTCTATGGGACTAGAATAACGAGGAAACACAAATGAGGTTCCTAAACTTACCAACAGTAATGATACGGCCTGAAAGCTAATAATGTGAAATGCAATATCATGCAAAAAATATTGCAATAAAGCCCTTTATAAATTTTCAATTTTGTCCATTTTTGATCAGTTTATATATTAATATGTATTTTTTAAGAGTATAACCAGCCATACCTATATCCATGTGTGCCTGCACACATTCCCACATACGCATCAAGGAATAGTTTCAAACCTGAGCTGGTATCTTGTTGTCGGGGCTGGAGAGCCGGGGCTGCCCGCGCGTCGCTCCGTGGCCCTGTCCGGGACGCGGTTGTGCACAAACAACCCCAGCTGGGAAAAGGGTGGAGCTGGCCGCAAACAACCGCCAGCGGGTTCAGGCTTGCAGGGAAAAGATAAGAAACTCTAAGAAAAAAAATGGCTTCTAGGTGAAGGCCGAAAGGAACAGACTCACCTATAAATACTGGGAATTGGATAAAGCTGCCGCCGTATCTACGGAGGAGGCTGCAGCGAAGCCTGGGCTGGATTTGGTGAGTGGCTCAGGCAGAGCAGAGCTGTCCCCAGACACAGGTCTGTGGCCACGACAGGCCGTCTGCACCAGCTCTGGGGCCAAAGCAGCGCTGAAACGTTGGCAAAGGCAGCGCCAGCAGCTCCAGGGCTGAAATCCCCCTCACCGAAACCTCCGAGAAGCTGCTGCAGCAACTCCTGCCTGCACACACAGAGGGAAGGCCCTTGGCTGCAATATGGTACTGAATAAAGTGACACTGTGTCACTTAATTACATCCTACTGGATAGAATATAACTACCATTTTTTAAACATGCAAAGCTTAAAATACCAGATCAAATCCAATTCAAGCTTGTCAGGGATCTTGTGTGTTTATGACTAATTGATTTTTCAGTAAATGCACATATGGCAGCAATGCATCCGGACACAAAATGGGTAAAGCCTTCAATGGCGGTTCGAAATATGCTTATTTTTTCATCAGGCAGGAAGGGCACTGGATAGGGATAAGCTGGTATTAAACCAAATGATTATTTACCAATATTTATCTGAGAAAAATGACTAAAATAAAATAAAATAAAGACTTGAAAATGAAGTTAGCTATATTCCTTTTAATTGCCACTCATTGCTTCTCCTGCAATGGAAACTCTTCTTGCTCCCTCACCAGACCCACTTGATAACTTTATTTGAGAGCATTTACCAAACCAGTGAATGAAAGCAAAATGGTAGGTTTCATTACACTCGATTTTGTTTTATACATCCCTACCACTTTCCTACAGAATTACTTCAGATCAGACTGCTATTTATAATTAATGACTTAAAATAGGCGTAGATCCATAGAGATACGATCTAGTTAAAATGTCAGCAAAGGAGGAAGGATTTCATTATGTTTAATGATTTCAGTAAAGAACAGTGTGTGCTAACAGGGCTCAGATTATGCCAAATTTACAACAAGATTTGCAGACACTTAAAGAAAAGATTAGAAAAGACAGACCTCCAAAACCCCCGAAAGCACCGCTGCCCTGCAGCCCTCTCCTCCCCGAGAGGGAAGGAAAAACCCAACCACTCCAGCACACCACAGGGAATCGGAAATATGGATGTGAAAAATTCCATCTGGAATCTGGCAGGAATTTACAGCTAATGAAAGAAATACAGCATTAGCCCGAGTACAACTTTCCAGCCCTTTAAATTTGCAGCTCCGCAGGCGGGCAGGCCGGGCTGGGGGGTTGCTGCAGGCTCGTGGCCCGTTTCGGGACGTGCCGTCCACGCCGCGACCGGAGCGCTGCCCCACGCCGTGCCGGGAAGCACGAGGTGGAGAGACGTCTCCATGAGGGAAGGGCAGGCGCCGACCCTCTGAAATCCCCTCCTGGAGATACTGGAGGAGCGCGAAGCGGGACAAGGGCACCGCGATCGGGATGGCCCTGTCCCACGGGAAGGTCCGTGGGGGACGCGCGGGAATGAGCCTAGAGAAGGGGCTGAGGTGACGGGTCCCGCTCCTGGAGGCTCTGAAAGGGGCTTGAGCCCACGGGGGAAAGCAGCGGGTGCTGACACACACACACAGGCCACGGGAAGGACGTTTTGCAGAAATAAAGCGCCCCACAAGGGAGTGGGATTGTGAAAACGCCCCATGTTCACTCACTACAAAGTACAACAAGCTATGCGACCGCAAAGGCCGAAGTCAAACCATGCCCTTCATCTCTGTCCTGAGATGAACATAGCCAGGGGAAAAAAAAAAAAAAAAAAGGAAGCATGCTTTTCTTCGTGTTTGTTTTATTTTGAGGATCCTGTATCCTGCAAGCTAATCCCTTGGGGTTGCCCGCTGCTAACTGCAATTGCTATTTGCCCACTTCTGGAGCAGGAGGCTGGGGTGCAGGCACATGTATAAGAGAAGAAAGACAACAGGAACAAGATAAATTTGTTTTCAACCTCAGTGTACATAAGTAGGCAAATCGATTGATGGCTAAAACTGAATTAATGTGGTTATGCAATAGCAGCACTGAACCAGAACTGCTCTGAATGCCCTTCATAGCTCAAGTGCAGACAAACGCTCTCCACACCCAATATAAACTCAAAGCAAAGCAGCAAGAGATCCTGCACGCAAGCCTCCTGCTCGGAGTGAAACCAAAGCAGCCCCAAACCTGCATTTCAGCTGCCAAAGAGGCAGGTGCACATCGGGTGACGTGCCTTGACAGACCCCAAGAAACTGCCACAGATAACTCCAAACCATAAGCCAGGCATCTAAATTCCAATAACCAGGCATTTATATGCTTACATACTGCAACTATTCAACTCACCCTCATGTACATTATTTGACAGCTTCACCTTTTTCTTAAAACCCATAAAAAAGGTGAATTACACTGCATACAACTGTGCAACTCCAGCAAGAGGGTATGTTAAAGGCAGGCAGGTATGTGTCCTCTTCTGCTTGCATTCTGACCTGTACCTCTTCTTCAAACACAGCAGCATTAACTGGACACTATACATGTTTAAGCAGTGATCCTAATTTCTTTTAGGTGAATTTCTTTTAGGTGGTATGTGCATTGCTGTGAGTGAAAGCCCCCAGTCTACTAAAGGCAATGGCTCTACTAATGAAGGCTAACTGGCAGTTTTGGTGTTTGCGTGTCCCTATTGTGGAATTTAAGGCTTTACAGAGAACAATTATCCAACCATGGGAAACCCATTTGTTTCCCAAATTCTCCCATAATTACAAATTACAAGCAGGAGGATGGCTAATGCCTGCTCACTACAACATCAAACACTTCCCTTGCAGTTTTCCCACTCTGGGAGGACTACAGCTTCTTTCACTGAATGCTGACCACACAACAAATGCTGTCTTGGAAGTGTAGTGCTTTTAAAAATAACATTAGGGAAAAATATTTTTATTGCTTAGGTAAAATAAAGAGAAAATCCTTAAGATTTAACTGAGAGGCCCCACTAATTCTCTGCTTTGGAGCAGGACCTGCTGTTTTGCAGGGGAGAGCAGGAAGGGAGGTAAGGAGGCTGATCTGGTTTCAGAGCCAAACGTTTTGAGATCAGTGAAAATTGCTAACCCAAGGTGTGAACAATAACCCAAGTTATGAAGCACAGGGGAAAAAACAATCCACTTCTTTTTATAAGATGTCCAAACTTGTGTTTTCAAGTAACTTCATCATGATAAAACGATTGCTTTACCCATGATACCTGGGCAAGCACTATGGATTTTTTCTCTCTCCTTTTTTGAGAAAAGCATCAAAAAATGCCAGAAGGAAATGAAGGCCAAAGGGTTTGCATACCATAGCTTAAATTATGGTTTTGATTATGCAGCAAATAAACACACTGAAAGATGCAGTTACTCTCTATAAAAAACAGAATACTATTGTTTAACATAAAAAAGACACAAAAGTGTTTTTAATTTCAGAATTCAGCTGGAAAAAAATCTAAAAATTCTATTCACATTTTGCATATCCTACAGACAAAAACTTAAAACAGTTTTACTTTAAAGACTGGTCAGCAGTACTTCTGGATGCTACCAGGCTACTCTGACTTACCTGAACTTAATTTCTTTTCACCTTTCAATAAACAAACCACCACAGTTTGGGTCCTAAAAGATCCTCCAGGCCTTTGAGTGTTCATGAGCTACCACCCAACGCAACACGAAGTAAACGTGTCTGAGCTTTCATGGTAACGTCGGGGCATTTTGTGGGCAGTGATTGCACGACTCCTATATTTTGTGTAACACTGATAATGAACAGGCTCTAAAACATTAGCAAATGTTAGAGGTAATGAGAACGGCTTTCCAGCAGCTTTGAAATTACTCAATTTTAGAAAGGAAAATGGCATATGAGAGAAGCATAGTCAGATGGCACATAAAATGGGCACCTCAGGTCACACATCAGAGAGAGACAGTAGTTCAGTGCCTGAGGACTTCTGGTCAGGGCCACAGCCCCTAGATAATGTGTATTGCCCCAAATATTCAGTGGTTTCTGAAATAAATTCACTAATTAATTTTCTTGCTAAAGGATTTTAATTTTCCTATGTGAAGGAAGCCAAATTTTCATATCACAGATGAAACATGAGGTAACCAAATTTCCTAGTATCTTGCAGTGATTTACCCTTCAATTTTATACTATAATCCTGTGCTTAGAAAAAAAATGCATGTTCAAACAATCGCATCTTGAGTTCATACATGCCTGTATATTTTTAGAAAGGAAGATTATCATCCTTGCTGTATACACTTCATATTGACCAACACTTGCCAGAAGATGACTCAACAACTGTTTCTGCAATTTCCGTGCACACATTAAAATGCAGATTTATCAGTAAATAATAAGATCTTCTTTAAAGTATATCTAATAACCTCTCCTCCTCTTCCAGGACACCTTCCAACTACCTACTACTCATAGGGTGGAATAAACCAGGAAAGCAGCAAGGCTCTATGGAAACTTCTAATATAATGTAATCCTACAGCTATAGCACAAAGCATTACCCACAACATAGCGTGATTCAACCTTGAACTTGTGTTAGGCAGCCTGGTAACAAGACAAAAGTTTTCTGGTACTTTTGTGACAAGCAGTATATTCCAGAGGAGAGCAGATAAATTATTCTTGGTCCTGCCCCAAGCGCACCATGTCACGCTGCAGCAGCTGGACCCTGCGGGAAATAACGTAGCCTCTATCCCCAAATTTCCGAACCGACAGCTCCCAAACTGTGAGGGACATTCCATCATAAATGTAGAGAGAAATTACGTTAAAAATGCTTTATTTTCTCAGGTAAGAAATCAGAGCAGGATTCCGCTAGACTTTCTACTTTATCAGAAGATGCGATCAACAAAAGAAAGTACTGGATGGCAGAAATCTGTAGGTCAAACACCTCTTTGGGCCTGATGATGGTGTGTTCAGGTCCCAGGACTCCTGTTCTCTTCTTGCCCTTTGCTGCAAGTTTATCCGGACAGCTCTCCTCTTAAAAAAAAGGAACTTGTAGCATAATGGCAGCTCCAAATAGCTACTTTCTAAAAAGTTCTGGGCTCAGCCGCCCAGATACTACCAATAGCCCAACTACTCTTTGTGCTCTTTTCTGTTAAAGCGGTTCCTCAACCGCAGAGGCAGTACCTGCCCACCCCTCCTGCGAGCCTCGTGCTGACACTGCACCTTTAGAAAAAGGGACTTGCAAAGGGACATATATCACATCTGGCAGACTTGGCAAACCAGCTTTTCCCCTGCAAACACCAAGGAGAGTTACGCCTCTCAGATTTAGTGCTTCCCTCAGAAGGACCTGAGAATGCTACATACACAAACACGGTCTCTGTAATTTATTTTTATTTTGTGCTTAAGCAGGCTAAAGACCGGAGTCTTAGCTGTTAGTTCTGACCACTCAGAGTGTAAGTATTTTAACAGTAGAACATTTAACTGTTCTAAAATATGACTAGTGTTATTTAACATAAAATTATCATGATTAATGCATTACACAATATCTCCATATTTTCTTTATAATAAAGAGGTTGGCTGCAAAATTAAACTTGCACAAATCGACTTGAATGTAATAAATTCCTTAGTCAACAGGTTCACATTATCCTCAGAGCAGCGCAGACCCAAGAGGCACTCCACGACAGCACTTTAGCAAACAATCCTATTATTCATGGATGACTTTAATAGAGTGATTACTAACAGCTGTTTGCAGTCTTGTTACATATGGGAAAGCTTCAAAAAATTACACGAGAAGAACCCCAACTTTTAGAATAATTGAACAGAGAAGGACCATAAGCAAAGCTGCTTAACCCCTTGCAAGCTGTGTTATCCCGGTTTTATATACGTATATATGTGTATATATATATACACACACATATATATTTACACACCCACACTGCCACCTGCAATGATCCACTCTCACCCAGTCCTCACTCAGCACCCACACTGCCACCTGCAATGATCCAGTCCTCACTCACGCCCAATGGCTTCAAAAGTCTTAGACAAGAGTGTTTATTCAATGTGTTCACCAGGTTAATCCAAAAGAACACATAAATTAAAACTATTTTGAAGTCTTCCAATAGATGTAATAGTCTTATCCACAGCCTACACAGGCACCAAACTGACACAGAGATGAGGACTAACGTGGCAAAGACTGGGTGTGATTGCCCCCAAGTACACGATAAGAACATGTAGTTTAACTTTTAAGCAAACAGCCTGATTAAAAATAGTAATCAATGCATTCCTGGATGCAAATGAGAAGTTAATATTCAAAATCAGAAAGCAGAACGTCATGTAACCTGTGTCCTAATTTCTTCATATTTGACCAGTGACTCTGTTGCTCCCTTCCCTGCTCCTAAGTTTTAATTAGGCGCCCTGCAGTAGCCAGTTCTTTTTGTAGTGCTGCAATGAAGCATTAAACCATAAAAGCATCAGGGCTGTTTGTTCACAGACAAAAACTATGCAAACAAACGTTGGATAAGCTGTTTAATGACTGTTCTAAGAGGTTCCACCATCCAGGGTTATTCCAGCCAGCTGTGACGCAGCTTTGAAAACACTAAAATCCCAGAAGGTTAACCAGGAACCTCAAAAAACAGCACTTCAGTTCTCGTTCCCCGCTTAGCCCTACTCACCGGGCTTTGGAGGATCTGCGTGACCCTCTTCCTTTGCTCCATCATGTTGAAGTCCTGCCTCAGGTCAGGAGACATGTTCCTCTCGCGGATATATTCCGGGTCGTTTTCATTGATGCGATCAAAGTACCTCTCCTTATGGGGCATGGTGGCTGCGGGGGGAGTAGTGATCACCACCTGGCTGGCATCCGTACTCATGCTTCAGCGCTGCAGGGCTCTTCCTCTCCTAAAACATGAGGGGAAAGAAGGAAGAGTGATTAAAAACAAAACATAACTTCAAGTCTGGACACAAGCAACGTTCTTCTCAACTCTGCAGAATGATATCTATAAGGAAGCAGAACAGGCAAATAATTGTCAGGAACAGAAAAAAAAAAGAGAAAAATATATTAAAAAAAAGTATTCAAAACCTATTACTGAATTTTAAATGTTGTGAAAACTCTCCCCAACCCTTCCGAACCATCTATTCAAGTTCAGTCAAGAAAACAGCAGCACGCAATTAAGAAGTGACGTTGAAAGTGCCCATAAGAAGTTTTATGGCAATCTTTGCACATTACATTCATCAAGCCTCCCATGGCTTTTATGTATGACCTGTTCTACTTCAACAGCTCTCCTCAGAAGATGGGCCCTCTGTTTGACATCCACCCAGAAGTTGTCTCCCAACTTGAACTAAGATGTTCCCCAACTGCAGCCTTTCTAACCCATCTCCTGACTTGACTTTGAGGATGAAGCTCTGGGTAACCTGGATCTCATCAGGCCTCCAGATGGTGTCTCAGCTTTGAGAAGACACTAGGAAAAATTGCTAAGGAATTAGGGAATTAGCAGAGAAGGTCATACAAGTGGCCAGGACTGCAGTTTCATACCCCCTGAAAATATTAGTTTTAGCTTTTCTTCTCTTGTATTCAGCGGCAGTAAGAAGACCCTCACTGAAGCTCATTTAATCACATTAGAGAAAAAAAAAAAGTTGTGTTTTTGGCAGAAAGCTACACTTAAAACATCATTTTAAAACCGATCAGCATTTGTATATTTGTATACACAAAGAGGAGGATCAAAAGCAGGAAAGCAGATGCCGAATTTTCATACAAAAAAAAAAAAGAGGTTCAGAAACAACAGATGCGAGAGCAGCGCTCTTCACGGCTTCCCCGCTTTGAGGAACGAAGAGAAACAAGATTTGTGGGAAAAGGCAGCCTGTTATAAAAATAGATTTTAATATATTTTATAATATATATGTTATATATTTAATATATTTATGTAAATATACATATTGAATAATATATGTAACATGAAGACATTTACATGCAAAAGTATTTAGTATGCAAATAATTCACATCTCCAGAGGAGGAAAAAGAAGCTGAGCATTAAGGTGCACAATGAAGTACTGCTGGGGTTTGCCATCGTCTGCCCTGGCTCGAAGGGGCTCTTGCTTGGTGCCACCGTGCGCCCTCTCCTTGCATGGGCCAGGGCGATACAGGTAGGACAAGAGGAAATGGCTGCACCAAGCTGCACCAGGGGAGGTTCAGGTCAGACATTGGGAAGAATTTCTACCTGGGAAGAGCAGTCAAGCATTGGAACAGGCTGCGCTGGGAAGTGGTGGAGTCACCATCCCTGGCAGTGCTGAAGACACGTATAGATGCGGTGCTTAGGGACATGGTTTAGCAGGCAGGTGTTGAAGGGATTACAGTGGGACTCGATGATCTTGAAGGTCTTTTCCAGTGATTCCACAATTCCGGCAGTGGAACCTGCTGCTGGCATGAGCGGTGTGGAGCCACCTCTGCCTCTCCCACCACAACCTCGTGCTTTCTCCAGCTGCGCGGCCGTGCGAGGAGCCGGGGTGCAGGTGGTTCCTGCCGGCCCCGCTCAGGGCAAGGGACAGAGCCAGGCTGGGAGCCGGGTGGACCGCGGCGCTGCCGCCAAACACAAACCCAGAAAGCCACAGACACCAGCTGCAGAGCAGCGAAGGCGCTAGCACGTGGGGCCTAAGCAAGCCCTCCCCATGAGCCGCTTGCGTGTTGTAGATCAGCATTACATTTAGGGCTGAGGTGAAAGACAGTTAACACCCTTCTCAGAAAAATCACTAAAAGTTGAGATTGCTTTTGTCTTTTACTAATTTATTTATTTTGCATTTTTTTGAAGGAGCTCATGTTGGCGTGCAATGTTATCTCATTTCACGTGAAGAGCTTCCAGGAGCTTATCTGGAACGCTGGATGAAACAAATCACATTCTGCGATGTAGAAGCCACATCCTCAATACGTGATCCATGAACTCTGATGACTTTGCTATGGAGGATGTGCAAGTTTGGATGAGGATGTGGAAGAAACTGGCAAGTTTTGCATTGCTGCTCCAGTGCAGGCCGAGCTCATCCAGTGTTTGCTGGTGGCTCCCCAAGAAGCCTCCTGAGCAGGACTGGTCCAGGGAGGACCGATTTTGCCAAAGAAATATTTCAAGGTAGGACCTTCCCTTACTGCAGACTAGTGATTTAAGGCCTTCACATTCAGGCTGCAGCTTAGGACAGCATATAAAGGGGAGGTATAAAAGCACCTGCTGAAGAATTAACCATCGTCTTTTACAGCTAAGGTCACTGCAGCAGAAGGACGAACCTCTTGAACACCTCAAAGATATGTTCACAGCATCATTTCTCTGTGTTCAGGCTACAAGAAGAGACACCTTTATGAATACTGCCATTTATTATGGCTCCCCACTGTAAATGCAGGCTTAAGAAACCAAAGGGGAAAAAAAAGCACGACGAGAACAGCAGACCATGCAGACCTCCCTGTGTAAATGCTGCAAGGAGAGAGCCGCTTGACACCAGACCTCTCAACCATCTCCATTTGATATACACTGCTCCACCAAAGTGAGAACCACAACACCTGGTAGTAACTGAAGTTACCCTATAAACGTGCCTAACAAGACCCGTTCTGAATCAGCAGTGAACTGCAATGCCCGTGCCTGGTTTCTTGGTTACTTTTTCTTCCCAGGAGTTACACTGTCCGACTGTTGTTTTTCCAAAATGCTCCTGAATCCCCCTTACCCTTAGTGACGTTTGTTTGGTTGGACCAACCACATGCATGCCTGGACTTCAAAAACCATTTTTTTTAAGTTTACAGGACATAATTAGTTCAAGTCTGCTACTTTACAATACATCACAATACAGTGACAGAAAGGCCCATTCATCTGCAAAGACACACAAATATGTGGCTGGCAAGACTTAAAAATCCTCAGGAGATAGTTTCTAATTGCTTTCAGCTTTATTCTTTCCTCCTTCCTTTCAGACTAATTTGTTACCTCTAGCCATTAAGATTACATTAAAGTCCTTGTCCCACAGAAAAACCCAGTTACTGAAGGTAATACAGGGTTTGGGTCCAGTTGTTCTTATTAGATCCAGTTCAATGCGCACTCTGTAGGGCCCAGGCTGACTCTTGTGTACCCCCTACTGCTGAGTTGGAAAATGTTCAAACAAACCCAGCCATTCTTTTATTATTTTGGTCGTGCACTGATTAAAAAAAAAAAAAAAAGAGAGAGAGAGAGACTTTTGTTGAAAAATATGCTGAGCTTCTAGGGATCCAAAAGTCTGCAGTGCCTTCTGAGAACAGGACTAGTAAGGACACTGAATCAAGGTACTGGCAGAAAACACAGATCAAAATCTATTAATTGCAACAGAGGAGCATCCTCTCCATTTTTATTTCTCTGTTTTTTTTTTTCCTTTTAATTCCGTTGCCTGGAGGCAAATCAACATTGCTGCAAGGCTGTGCAGCTTCTGCCCCTTCCAGCGATGCTCTAGGGTTACTCAAAGTGAGCTGCCCGCCTCCAGAGTGGCATTAGTTAGTGCTGCTTAGGCACGCGGCACTGCCCGGGGTGTCCACAGCAGAGACACGTGTCCTTTACAAAGAGCGTCACAGGTAGGAAGAGAAGGAATAAGAGATTATTGCATCTGTAGCAACTCGACACTACATCTAGACTGGCCAAAATGGATAGACATGCATACACAAAACCATGATCTCCATCCGCTCCCTGCCCCCAGGAGACCTCCAAGACCTCATCCTATCCTGGTGAGATCCATCACTCCTGACCAGCTGACACACAGGCCCATGTCTTGGCCAAACACATACATACTGTCATGTCCATGAAAGATTCAAAATGTACACAGTACCAGTTTTGCCACCTGTTCAACTAACCCCATGCGGAAGTGGAGGTTTCCACAAAAGTATCTAGGAAAATCAGGCTTCCTGTATTTCATATAGAGGTCTGCATCTCTGCAGAAAGCCCTTGTACTTGTGACACCCAGCAGTGCGAGTGACGGCTCTCGTTGCAGAGCTCCTTGTTAACCTCCCTCTGCTTCCTTGGCCTCAGCTATGCCCTCCTGAGGCCCAGGGAACAGAGCTGGTACTTGTTGCAGTAGGAAATGGGCCCCTTCCTCCCTCCGCTGATGCCCTTACAACATGGCAGTTTGGCCTCCATAGTCTGTCATATTTTATATCTGCAATGAGGCTAAAAAAGTTGAAGGCTTTGCCTTCATAAAGATGCATGTCTCACTACTCAAAAATAAGTCTTATTTATCAAAAGCTTCTAATTAATTCAAATTACTTTCAGTCTGACATGTGCTGTTCCAAGATTAAGCTTGAGCTCTCCATCTGACATTTGGAAAATTCTAAGGAAAGTGCTGTGCTGCTTTTGCCAGAATCGCTGTGTTCAAAGTCAAATCAGAGAAGCAGCTCAAGAGCAAAGTCTCTGAAGCAAGTATAGAAGAAAATAGAAAAAAAGAGACCAAATGGGAGAAAAAATTACCTTGCCAAAGAGCATCCCAGAAAGGACTGACTTGATGTATTTGTCTGTCAGAGTGCACAGAATATATATATATATGTATATATATCAACAAATATATAGAGTGCGTATATATGTATAACCTATAAAAAACAGCGTAAGAGAAAAACAGGAGCAACAGAGAAGGGACCAAACGGTCTGATCACCTAGCAACCAGCCATGAATCTACCTTTTACGCTGCCTTCAGGGCCGGTTTCAGGTACCTCTGTTTTCTCGTCGCAGCAGGATCCCCTCCGCCGGCGAGTTTGTGGCGCTGGAACGCGGCCGCGCGTGCGCTGCATAATGAACGGCCACCGCGCGTTCCCAGCCGGAGCGCTCCCGCTGCATGAGGCGGCCGCCGCGCGTCTCTCCGAGGAGCACGCTGTGCTGCTCTGCCCTTGCTCCTTCGCACCCGCCTGAGTTTGAGGAGCAGCCTGCGCCTTCTTCCCCGCTCCCCGGGACGGCGTCGGCGCCAGGCGAGCGGGAGGATCCTCGCTCTTGCTGCCGGCCTCACCGGGAAGCAGGCAGGGCGCAGCGGGGCCAACGCGCTGCCTTGGGCCCACGCGAGGGCTGCGGGAGCCGGCACCGAGGCCGGGCACGAAGGAACACGGAAAGGATTCCGAGCAAACGCTTTGGAAGGATGGGGAATACGCAGGGCAGCGCGGCCTGAGCCTGCAGTCACCACCATGATCAAACACAAGTCAAACTTCATGCATCTCTCCTATGAAATTCAGTAGTGAATGCTATTGAATAATCAAATCTATAATCAAAAATCACTTAGATAAACATATAAAAAAACAAATTTTCATACTACTGTTCATGATATCAAATATGATGAATATCTGACAAGGAGTTGACAGAATGTGTTATGTTATAGCAAGCCTGGGTTTTGCTCATCCGAGCTTACGCACTGGTAGGATGAACAGGAGTAGGCTTCACGCATTAGCATTTTCCCAAAATAAGCAGTGGGACTGAACACACATATGCTGTGCTCCATAGGTACCACGTTTGTTTATGAGCCTATTTTGCTAATATACCATGATTCTAACAACGTGTCAGTACACAAGTGCATACTGAAGTATGAAGCCATGTGCCTAAGTTGGCACAAGGCAGGATATGCCTCAAAAAAAATCCAAGAAACAAAACAAAGAACAAAAAACCACTTCGGTTTTTCCCCTTTAGATTTCAGCTGTGACTTGTGTAGCCAGTTCCCTCCATAGTTCCACAAACGCTTGTTCTGAAGCACGGGGGTGTCCACGGCTGCGGCTTTCGACACAGTTTCTCATACTACAGCCCAAGCTGGTTACAGATCCAATACTCTAATCCAGTGCTGCATATTTAAGTCCTGCAGCTTTTAAACCAAGTAAGCTAATGAAATAGTATCTTCTTTCAGACACTGCATTAAAGTGGGGCAACAGTATACATTTTTTCTAAGAAATACATGCCTGTGTGCATTTGAATCTTGTTTTTGTGTTTCTGCATTAAATCTAAAGCATTATTTTTTCACAACTATATAGTGCAATATTAAAGTCAACATAAATAATGCAAGCCATTCAACTCACACTTCACACAGTGTAAACTGAAACTGAACCACAGCCATCTCCTTCCACCATTAAAAAGCAAGGGGAGATACTGGGTTGCTGACAGCCATCAAAATGTGAGGATTATTAATTGAGGGTTTAATCTTTTAATGGAGGATGTGAAATCTCTGCTTCGTGCGGGAAGGCTCCTTACGGCACATCCCTCATCGGGAGCTCCGTGGCAGCACCAGCTTGCCGCGGGCACGCTCGGCACCCTCCCATTCACAGGGCAGCCTTGCAGCATTTTGCAGCACAACCAGGAAAAGAAATAACGCCGGGAATCACGGCTTGATTTACACAATATGCTCTGCCACATGGTCACAAATGCCACTTGCATGTGTTAAGTCTCAAAAATGAGTTTGTGTACTTAACCCGCGTAGACCCAGACTATCTCTGTGCTTCACAATTTGGTATTCCTCCCGGTTCCGCGACAGCTTGTAACGGCAGAGACAACCCTTGAAGAGCTAGTTACCCAGTCATCGTTTTTTGGGGTGATAGGAAACACAAATAACCTTCCAAGAGCTACCTCTTCAGCTCAGACGGGCGGTTCATCCCATCCCTGCTGGGGACACCGCGTGGCCGGGCACGCACGGAGCCTGTCCCCCTGGACACGCTGCTCTGCAGCGACCCACCGCACAGGGACCTCCTGCCCTCAGCTCACGGACTGCCACCTTCGGGTTTTGACTAGCAAACGGCTAAGCCTGTACAGGCAAGGCCAATACTTCACTGCCAGACTGCCCTGTTTGCTATGCAAAGCATTTAAGTTGGAGCAAACGTAGCTGCACGGGCTGGGTGCTTCGGAAGGAGGCAAAGGAGGGATGGTGAAGTCTGTGGATGAGCCGAAACTCGTGGACGAGTCCCTGGGGCGGGCAGGGAAAGAACGACAGCACTGTGAAAAACAGGGAAACACTGAAGTGCCCAAGAGGGGAAAGGACGATTCACATCATGTGCTGCTTATCCGCCAAACATTTTCTTTCTTACTGCTCAACATCTCAGGTTTTTAACACAGTCAGCACTTACTCCTAACAATGTGTTGGAAGGCAACTTTAAGATAAGCTTTTAATTTTTAATTTTAAAGAGGCAAAATAAACTGTGTCATAAATACTTTGCTTTAACAGAAGGTCAGACTCTTACAGATACTACAGTCTTTCTGGCAGCAATATTTCTCTGCTTCATACGTACCTGGTACCTTGCAATCTACCAGAAAGACAGTTTTAAATTAAAATTATATTTTGAGGCTACACTAAACTGGAATTTTGGAATGCCTGATAGTTTTGTCATCTATGCTTAGATACACAGGATGACTGGAAGTTGTGTGAAGCCTGCGGACATGCACTGTTTTCAAGGCAATTAAAAATCATCTCATTACATTAATTAAATGAATCAGAATGGTTAATTAAAGCATTTGCTAACCAGTAAACAGTTTGGTACTTTGAGTAGAATTGAAAAAAGACAGTCCTACCTTATACCCACTTTTCTTGTTTTTCTTTCACCTTCGACTGTACCAAACAGTAATTTTACAGCATAGTAGCAACGAACGCTATAATTAGCGCTGAAATTTCTTCTGCGTTTAAGCTGCTTTTCTACAGTGATATTAAATTAAAATTTCAAACAAAAGATAAGAGATCCTAAAAGACGAAGATACCTAAACCCTGAGCGTAAATAACATATTTCTGTGCAACAGCAAGAAAGCTGCCCTGGAGGAGCGTCTTCAGCACAGCAGACAGGTAAGGAGGAGCTGCTAGGGAGAAGAAAATCGCAATGTCATATGCAAAAAGCTGCTCTCATACAAAGCACAGATAAGCTGAATGACAACAAAAGGAAATTATTCTTTTTCCATGCTCTTTCCCAGTTTGCTCCATGGTTAAAAATAATAGTAGTAATAAAAATCTACTGTGGGCTCAGCTATCTGCTCAGCAGAAAATATGAGGGTGGCAGGAGAAGAAGGGTTTTACTAGGAACTTCATCTAATTTCAGAGATATCTGGGACTTTTCCCTGCACAAAGTAACCCGATATTTCCCAAAATGCTGCAATTTAAGCAAAATACAAAGTATTTTTAAAGTAAGACTTATCTCTGCATATCTACATAATCACAGGTGGCTGAGTTGCCTAAAAATATTTCATAAGTCAGTAGACAACAGGAGGCTAAATTAAAAGATTATGTTCTGTTACTACTTATCATTATTAATCTGGAAAAGTACGCAAATACATAACCCACACACAGAGGCAACCAAGATTTGGAATGTTTCTCTGAATTCTCTGGAAAAACAATGAAACATAAGTTCCTCTATAACATAACTTTAAAAAAACCTTCTGAAAACAAAAATCATTTAGCAACACCACCTGACTGCTGTCAAAAGCTTCAGATTTTGCCACAACTCTTCCCCCTCTCCCTCTTGCAATGCCAAGCTTCCAGATCCCTCTGGAAGCTCATGGATGAGTTTGGACTCGAATCCAACGGACCTGAAGGTTTTTGGACTTAAGTCCCACAGATGCAGAATTAATAGAATTTCCTTCTTTACACGGACATACGTATTGCTACGTAGCAGAAGGGTCAGCTTTGTCACATGAACAATGCTTTAAAATCCCCCGGGTTGACGCTGGCCTTGGAAGAGGCCCCATTGGGATGCTGGAGCCGCTCCAGGACGGCGCGACACGGACACAGCGCAACGCTCATCGATCGCGGGGCGCATCCAGAGCCCGTCTGATTTACGGCGCTCTGAGTGTCCCGAGCAACGCGAGGGCCCAAGCCCCGTGTGCTGGAGGCTCGGCGGGGCCGCCTCGGGAGCCGTGCCGGTGGGCAAGCCCAATGATGGATGCAAAGCAACTGCTGGATTTCCCAAATGTTTGGGCAGACAACTGAGCTGGTGCCCGACAAACCTTTTTATAGCCCAACCTCTGGAGTTCCCCCCTCCGCAACCAGGCCTGACCTTTCCCACCAGCAGGCGAAGGCCGAACGCTCCTGCAGGAGCAGCACCGCCGGCCTCCGCGCCGGGCTCGTTTCAGCTATCGCGGAACCGAAACAAGCAGCAACGATAACGCGTCACACAAACACAGGCGTCGCAGCTCCAACACTTGAAACAAACTGCCTAGCTAACACAAACATCAAATTCTGACCTTTTACTGACCTGTTTGGTATTTTTACGTTAAATACGAAATAGCCTCACCTCATTCAGCCTCCAAAGGACCTTGTTTCTCTCTTTTATATTGGGATGAGTTTCAGCTTAATATATGGGACACTTGCCCTCCCATTTTGTCTATTTGTAAACATGAGCTAATACATGCTAATGTATATTAAACTATAACATTAAAATAATAATTAAAAAAGCTTTAAAAGCATGCAGAACTTGATAGAGGTCATGTCTGCGTGTGTTTTTTCTATAGAGTTCTTGCCTGTAAAGGCCCTAATATATTAGCCACACCTCATGCTATAGTTTCTCATATTTTCTTTGCTGACTTGGGGCTGTCCTGTCACTCCCATCTCATCCGTCTCAGCTGCCCACGTCCCCAAATGCCATCCTTCAGCTGTGCCAATAGCAGACTATAAAGGTAACTTCTGCACTGAATACACAAACAGATCCTGGGTAAAAACCATGTGGGGAGGAGGGCTGGGCAAAGCAGGGGGTTGCAAGGGCCACATGCAAGTGCAGAGGGCAGGAAGGTCCTTTGCAAAAGTTCAAAGTGACTGCTACATAATTAGCTCTAAGTTTAACGCATCTTGTTTTAATTATCCCAGTAAGATCCACAGGATTTAGTGTGTTAAACTTTTTCTGTGTTTACTCCTACCTTTAACACGGTCTTGAGCTTGCTTAAAAATAATTTAATAAAACATGGACTACTTTACTAGTAAACCCAAAAAGCTTCCTTTGCAGTCGAGATTTTCACTACACAAATACGCACATTAATCTCAGTTGACTTGGCCTGCATTTGACCTGCTTCTCGTCTCTAGCACCTCCTGCTAGCAGCACTAGAGCAACAAATTGAATAGAGAGCCAAAGGTCTGCAACACACCTTCAAGAGCAGAAAATGATCCAACTGGATTCGAAGGAAGTCGGCCTGAAGGCAAATGGTCATTTTAGGCTTAACCACAGCATCGAGCTGAGAAGCAGATGTGCCCAAAGCAGCAGCCACTACGTCCCCAAACAAGTGCTGGAGCTTTATGAACACAAGGTTTGGTCACACACCAAGGGCTGTAGTAAGCTGGCGCAGAGGGCAGCAGAAAGAGTGATTTTAAGATGCACCGAGTAGAAAGCACAAATACTACAGGACTAAGTTACTGTTATTGTCAAGCAAGCTCAAGCTCAAGCAAGAAATTACGCCATAAATCTCCCTCTCCATCAGCACTTGTATGCACTGAAAGCCTCCATAAAATAAAGGACACCCTACAACGAGCTGCTCGGGTATCACAGGATGAGAGACGCGTCCTGGCACGCGGCGCACAGCACTGGGGACCTTGCAGACACCTTGTTACCAGAGTGAAAAAGCAACCTGCCATCTAAAACTTCGCTGAGATTTGACTGCCCCAAGCAGGTTTTCACATCTAGAGGAGCCTGTCCAGTGTGTCAGGTACAGAGGATCTATCCATTACATAAAACTATTAAAATGTAATGAATTAGGACAAAAATCTCCAAATAATATGAGTTGTTTGATTTGAATTTTCAAATTCTGTTTGTATTCCCAGCCCGAGAATGATTCTTGTTGGCTTGCAATTAAACCTTGGTTATGTTTAAACTGAAAGGATTGGGCATGTGATATATGAGTTGGGAGCACAGAATCCTTAAACATGGAGAGATTTGGGCACAAACGCTTCTCTTGATTGTATCACTATAAATTCAAAGAAACCAATTTAAAACAAGCAAGAACTGCTGTAATGGTGACACTGCAAGG
Source organism: Tinamus guttatus (assembly GCF_000705375.1). The sequence goes on along the minus strand of NW_010589230.1, from coordinate 26,631 downwards.
TGACCTTTGATGGTGCTTGTCTTTGAATATTGGTGTATTTCATGGAAATCATCCCAGGTTGTCACAGTGTTTCAATTTACACCATAAACAAGGAGAAAATTATTGATGCTACAAAAATATCCGAGGCTTCACAGATCATATCTACTTGAAGAACGACAGTATATACAGCTCTGCATGTTCCCTACCATCCTTTTCCTAGCCTATAAAGGAACCTGCGGAAAGGATCTGGTCTCAGGAGCGGGCCAAGGCTTCTCTGGAGGAGTAACGGTGCAGTTAAGCCATACTCAGATGATTATGGAGCCCTTTCCTGGCTCCATCCTGCCCCGGCCGAGCGGGCAGTCCTGCGTGCCCAGCCACGTTGAGCTAACAGCACATTGCGCCCCTCCATCCTGCGTTGGAAAACACCGCCGGCACAACTGCAAATGCTCTCACATCTCAGCTCCTGGAAATGCTTCAAGGTTACTTGTCTATATCACATGCAAATGTCTTAAAGACCTTTGCACTTCGTGCAGTAAAACATAAACCATTGTAAAATTCAGAATTTATATGGTCTCTGGCTTCTGTGAAATTGATTGTGAGTTTGATTAAGTTTATACATGTACCAGCCTCATTTTTTCTTGTCATTGCCCTCTGATCAGGTGGAACGAGCAAGACAACAGCCTTTTTACACCTCCAGTCAACCTCAGCATCACAATCCTACATCTCTCTTCCAACCAAGCACCAACTTTCATTACAGTTAATAGAGTTAAGGTCTATCCTTATATCAAGCTGGGCTTCAAGTAACCAACAGGTTCCTAAGTGATGTGGCTGGAACAAACAGAGACACACAGAGCGTGATGCCAGAAGATGCCATTTTCTTGGGGCACCAAGTGAGTAACCAGCAGGAACCTGGCGTTCTGGCTGCTGCAGCGCTAAGTTCATATAGGAGAGCAGAATTAGCTCGTAGTTGTTTTAAAGATACTACCATGCCTAAAGTAAAACTCCCATAATAGTAAAGCTTAAACTATGAGTAAGGACAATGAGCTCTTTTATTCTAACACGGATGGTCAGTTAAAAGATGTCAAAGGGGAACTCAGATCAGATGTTTGTGGAAGGAGCCAACTCTCATTTGAGCTCATGCTGGCAGTATTTCCTAAAACATGAACAAACAGTGCAAGAAATGTTTGGGAATTTAAATTAATGGTATAAATTCAAAGACAGCATGAAGAAGTAATGCATACTAAACACTAAGCAGTTTTAAAATTGATACTTTTGTTAATTAAAAAACAGACTCCTCTCAAGAGGAGACAAGCATTCAAAATTATTCAACAACAGGTAGTAAAAGTTAACCTAAAAGAACTAGTTCTATGTTAATAATAAGAGTGCTTAGCAGAATGGGGAAGGTAGTGATTTTTTTTTCTTTCATGTCATGCTCTTCCACTTCTGATTACATCAATGCCACTACAAAAAGATAAATCAAATCCAATGAAAATATTTAAGTGATTCTATGCAAAAAAAAAATGCTGAAAAGCACATTTTCGTTGTTATTCTTGCAGCTCGTCTGACCTCTTCAGTACAACCAGGACAAATGCCCAGTCATAAAAAAACTCTAACCAAAGTGCTACACAGGCCCAGAGCATCAATTAAGAAATATAGCTGTTCCGAAACATCTGAAGAGAATACAAGGGGGCCTCCACAATGGCGCAACCTTTGCCTCTGTCTGCTAACATCACAGTTTACAAAGTCACCATGGAAACCTCCTGCAAACACATGAATGTTCTGGTGGCATTAGATTCCGAACAGAAAATCCTTTGTGAAAATTCTTGATGGCCATGGCCAGTGCCAACCCTCTAATGAAATAATGGCCCTCACTCGGCCTAACCCGGCCGGCTCGTGACACACGCGCTCACGTGGTAGAGCTGCTCCGTCTCTGGATTCCTCCCCTCCGCTGGGGGAGAGATGAACATCCTCACTTTCAAATACCACCTCCTGCATCAGGAGCCGCTTCTGCCTCCAGTTAAACGGATGGGAAGGTTTCCAGGATTGGCCCCTCGGATGCAACCCAAGAGCTCGACGATCGGAGCGTTGACTTGGAAACTTTTAACAGGCTTTGACTCAGGGCACTGGCGAATACAGTTACATAATGAGGAGACAATTAACCAAACTGAATGCAGCAATTCTTCATTACCAAACATTTGCATCAAAGCAAAAATCATACACAGATTTTTTTTTTTTGGCTGTGACAGGTATACAAGTCTAGTTTTATTACCTTGTTACTTCTCATAGTGCAATGGAGCAACTACAGTCATATCTCATCTCAATGTCGTGCGCAACCCGACTTACCTCAAAATGCAAAGGCTCTGGAATGTTAAATATTTTACCAATATTTAAATAAAAGTACATCTAAAAAAGAATTAAAAGTGGACACTTAAGAGCTCCAATGATTAGGCACAAAGCTACTATGGATCTTCTTTCTCTAGACTGATGTAATTCCCTATATGCTATTCCTGAAGCACAACAAATCCACAGTAGAACCAGTTTGATTGTGCAACTTCGGACATACTAGTGGAACTTATCAAATCACTTACAGATGTGCAGTCATTGGCAGGGGAGAAGGCTGCACAGGCTGCGTTTGGAGCAAATCAAGTTTTTATCGACTTCTTATCATGAGGTGAAAGTCTGCCGGATTTTCTGATACTAAGTAAATACGGAAAGCTTGTTACCTCCTTTATTTGTAAGCGGATGCCTAAATGGATGGAACTGTTTTGATCACAGTGACAAAAAGCAATAAAACATTAGTTTTATGTCAAAAGTTTCAGAATTAAGGAGGATAAACTTTGCACCGTGAAGAAATGCTTTTACTTTGCCAACACTCTTGATTTCTACATTTATTTTTGTCTCTCTTACAACAGGAAACTGTGACAGGAAGTTCTGAAAGTTCACTCTACAACTACATTTCTGCTTAATATTGAAAACCAGCTTAGGCCTGTACACACCAACTACCAAATTAATTCTGAAGACTAGCCAATGTCTTCTTTTAGCACAACATTCAGAACAAAGTAAATATTGGGTTAGTTATACCACTTGTTGTTCTAATACTTTAATAGCCTATTGTTCACTTGTGGTTGCCTCAGCAAGATAAAACATCGAAAAACAGCATTTCCTGACTGGAAGTGAATTCCCACTGTGTGTCAGAGGATGTCAGCCAAGACCTCAGCTTCAGAGGAGTGCAAACCCTCTCTGCAATTGTAGAATGACACAAAAATCACAGGCTTGTTTGTATTAGTAAGTGATTTGCAGAAACATCTGCTCATTTGAAACTTTGGTGCAGTTCTTATGTTTTATCATTCAAATACTACTCAGAGAGAGATCTGTTTTTTTTCTTTTATTCAAAAAAACCCACAAACTAGGTATTCCATTCCATGCATCCCAACCATCATGATTCTCATTACAGAGATAGCTAAAATTTGGTTCATACCTGATCAAAGTCTTTTAAGCTGTTCTCTGCCTTAAATTATAAAAACATTGAAAATATTTCACTACTGAGTGGCGATAACTTGTCGATACGGGAAGGGCTCTGAAACTGGTGGCAGCTCCTTCCCAGCAGGCGGTGCCAGCATGGAGGGAAAGCTGCGGGACTGGGGTTGTCCCACCTGGAGCAGGAGCAGCCTGATGGGCACTGTGGTTGGCCCTGGTGCCCATGCGTGCTCATCAGGATGGTGGACGGGCTCTTCGTGATGGGGGCTGCACCTCAGGGGGTTGAGACCCAAAGCCCTGAGCAACCTGGCCTGGCCTCGCGGCTGGTTCCTGCTCTCCGAGCAGCAGGTTGGACTAGAGACCTCCTGAGGTCCCCTCCAAATGAACTGTCCTATGATCCCAGCGTTTCCCTATTGAGTGCGTGCATTTTTGTAGGATCAATAGTCAACCTCATGCTGAAGTATTTTCTGTAGTGGATATTATCTGTAACTGCTCAGATAGGGGAAAGATACAATAAAGACAAATGAATCCAACAATATAAAGAAATATGGTAAGATCAAAAAGTTACTGATTTAATATTTTCACCATATGCTCTTGTCCAAGCAACAAGAGCACTCGACGTAATTAACACCCCACCAACATCCCAATTAACTATCCCCCCAGCACACAGTTGCAATGAACTGGTCTCCACCAAATCTACCAGAAAGATTTTTAAGGGTCTCCTTCCCCATTGATACAAACACTCATTAGCCTTCATAAAAGTCAGAAGAGTGCATTCAGTGGGGAAAAAAAAATCACCAAGATTGCATAACTAAATTGTGACATGCCTAAAACACAGTGCTGACTGCTAGAAGTTAGCTGTAATGAAATTGCAGTGAGGGACCAAACGCTTTCATAATTTTCCTAATAATTTGTATTAGTTTTGTTCTTAAGATATTCTTGCTCGAGGTCAGAGAAAACATTCAGAAGCACCTTACCAAAACTATGGAAAAGCAAATCATCCATCGGGAAGCACAGCTACAAGGTAGGCCCTTTCAGGCTGAAAAAACCCAACTTCCAACACCTACTCTGAAACGTCGATGCCTCGAACCTGCCACCACAGGAGAAGTAGCAAATTGCTCCTCCTGCAGCAGGCGAACGTGACCGGACGGCAGGTTAAAGTTTATCTTCCAGGCGGCGGCCCCGGCCCCAGCAGGAGCGCGGGCCCTGCGGGAGCAACGCGGCCCTCGCGAGCCGGGACGCGGCAGCCGCGCTCCTCGAGGCCCCGCTGCAGAGCCGAGAGCTCATCCACCCTGCAGAAACAGGAAGCTTTTCTGTTTGCTTTCCGCCCCAGCACAAGTTTATCTATTTTAAATGCTTGGGTGGGGGCTTGGCTTTTTTTAATTCGGACACCAAAAAGTATTTTCAATGGAAACTTTATATTTCTCGGTCGTGTGTTTCTATCATAAGAATTAAGGAAAAAATGGACATAATTGGAGACTTTCAATGCAGTTATAGTATGCACTAACAAAGGCTGCTTCATACATTGTCCTGCAGCCTTCTCCAGCATCCCTCATTACAGCAACTGCAGCACGTGGCACAACATCTAGTTTGCCACTACTTATGCGCATGAAGAATGTCCATCTAAGCACATACTCACACAAACTGCCTACTCTGATATAACATTCGAAGATACCGAATTGCAGCATAACATTTGCTACAACCGCGTGACCAGCACCGCAGTGCATTTAAATGCACTTGAATTAAAGCCAGTGCATTTATTTATGCTCAGCTGTAAGCACCACGCTTGTTTTGCTTGCCTTTGCAGTTAAAAGTGAATTCTCAAAGGGCAGCACAAGTATGAGATCCAGGCAGGATGGGTTCTCCGCCTGGTCTGGTGATGCTCAGCTAAAGTGCTAACACATCCTGGGAAAACAAGGACCCAGCTCTGCTGCAGCTGAGGTTCTGCTTGATCTAAACAGACGCAGATCACATACTCCTGGAATTGCACCATATACAACAGAAGAAAGCAGAGAGCAACTGATTTACGCATCATCCGTACACTAACTATATCGGAAAACACAAAAATTGTAACTTACCAGCCATGTCATGACATCGGAGATGAAATGACAAGTTTGAAATAGAAGACAATCCAAATACAAGACAGAACTTTCTGCAGCATCTATCCCCAACTGCTCTGTCAAACACACAACAGCAATAGCACAAAGCATCTTTATGACAGAATAAAAGGCTCTTTAAATGCTCCTTTTATTTTTTATTGAATGAACCCACTCTTACACAAAGTTCATGCACCGATGTCTCGAGCTTTAGTACTGCCAAACATGTACTTGATTAGTCAAGTCTTGTAAACGACACGCAGAAAAATCCGAAATATTTTTTAATTGTACCTAATTACTTAGCAGGCTGGTCAGGTGGTTGATTAAGACACTGAACTTTCAAGTATTTTGAAACATTTAGTAGTCAGTAAGATACTTGCAAGATTAAAATCTTTTCAATAATAAGTATTTCACAAATAACTAACAGCACCTCTCTGACCATTTTCAAAGTCACGGTCTAGAAAAAAGAAAAACAAAAACAAGAAAAGCCCAACCCTTAAAACTCAAAACCCTCCCCAAAAAAAAAGAAAGCCAAAGGAGTTCACAAACAAAACCACAAACTCCTCCCAATTACAGCATGAATCCTTTGCATGGTTTATGCAAAGCTGCGTGTTGCCACAGAATTTACTATCTCTACTAGTTATTTTTCTCCTCCATGGAAGCATATTGCACCATATCTCTCATTTGTTTTAAAAATACATGCACACATGCATATATACATGGACCTGTAGTGGAAACAGATCACCTCAGATGTGGCAATTCTCAAGAAATCTTGTCCGAAGTATTTTCAAGTTTACTCATGAGAAAAGGGTGGAGAAAGGAAGCAGAGCAACCCTGAAAGCGCCAGTGAAGCTGCATCTCCAGTAAAAGGGTGGAGAATCAAACCACAGCTACAGGGAGGCTACCAGATTCACAAACACTAACTCATTTACAGGTCTGCAAAGCAAATAATGCCACCAACCTGCCACTTAATCCGCTGGCAAACGCGGCCACAGGCTCTCCAGACCATGACCTGCACTTTGGGATAAAATTAAACTGCTCATCAACTACAAAGCTTCCAAGAAACTGAATTTTGTCTCTTTTAGTCTCTCAGACAGGCACTAGATGAAAGCAGATTAGGAAAGAAAGAATCAGCCAGAGGAGAAACCAGTCCTTTTCTCAACTTTGCTTTTAACAACTTTTTGCACTCCAGGGGAAATTAAAGAGTATGGTTTCCATAGACTCCTTGGTGCCTTGAATTGGACACAGACGTCTTACTGGCCATGAAAATAGCTGCAGTTCTACCATTTCTTAAATATTTACCTTGAAGATACGTCACAGCACTGAGCGCAGAATGGGACTCCTGATATTCGGACCTCTCTGTCAAAACACAAACTGATAAAACCCCTTGCTGATAGAAGCCCTCCAGACCACTATACTTTTGCTTTAACATAAATCCCCTCCCTTTATTTCCCAAACACCAGCCCCTCTCCCAAACAAGCAAGGAACCATGTTACACAGGAATTTTAATTGTTTCCATAACTTCTGTTACCTGCCAAAAAAGTACTTATTATGACAAGCGGAGGACAGGGTGCCTGTGATATGCGCATTTTTAACATAAAATATGAACAGCTGTTTATGACTTATGTAACTGAACTTTTGCACAACTACAGAGCCTAGAGGACAGCACAAGAGGCAGCCGATGGTTCCCTTGAACCACTTGCCCAGGGCTGCTCTGAGCCTTTCTTGATCCCACGGCTGGGATTCACCATCGAGCTCCTTCACCTCCGCGTCCTGCGTGTCCTGCTCGTGCCCTCCTCACCAGCACAAACGTGAGCTAGGAGGGGACAAGTCCTGCAGAAAAGGCCAAAGCAGGGAGGGGACAGCTGGACCAACGCACATGACGCTGCCTTTGCCACTAGCTCCGCGCAGTCACGCAGGCCCACGGCAGCTTGGCGGAGGGGGGCACTTGGGTTGGAAGCCTGGCTCCTTCCCAGGCTTGTGCAAGAGCTTGGTCTGTCAGCCCCTCCTCACTCTGCACAGTATTTCTTACCAAAAATAATGTCCCTTGTTTCAGTGGGACCTTTGAAATACTCATCTTGTGGTAGAAGTAATTGCACAACACGAGCTGGTGGGGACATTTCCAGCATATTTGTACAACTTCATTTATTTGGTGATTAGGAGCAGGTCTAAAAAACTTTCCCTAGTGTTTATTATGTCATTCTATGCATCATATTATTTAAAAAATCTGCAATTACTGTTTAACAGTAAAAGTGCTGGGATAGTTGGAGTAGGTTGGCAGAAGTGGTTTTGCTATTAGAGCTTATAAATGTTCTCCTGAAGAAATACATGCTAGAGTAAGCTTGCTAGTAGGGGAGCCCTAATGATTTCCCTGATGCAAAAATACATTTAAATCATTCTATATGTTTTATAAATATTCCATAAACAGGAGGAAGACCATCTCTGAGACATACATGGTTGAAGTGAGCAAAATACTATTCAACAATAGATATTACAGGTTTCTCTACTGATTTTAAAGCTGAAGACAGCATGCTGCAATTTCTGACACCATTAGTGTTTAGAGTCTACCTCTGACAACAGCTTTTGATTTGTGCAGGGCACTTTGTTTTTGACTTGCTATGGGCAGGGCGAAGCCTGAGGCCACCATGCAACATAGCTGATAACATGTACATTTTCCAAATGGGTGATAAATGCCCCATAACTGTTGGCTTCCAACGTGACTGACTTTATGCAATTCCCAGTGCTCAATTCAAGGCTCCTAGATGCAGCCTGTTTTCAGAGACAGTGAATATTGCTTTTAGAAAGTTTAAACTCCCTTAAAATGTACATTTTCCAAATGGGTGATAAATGTCCCATAACTGTTGGCTTCCAATGTGACTGACTTTATGCGATTCCCAGTGCTTAATTCAAGGCTCCTTGATGCAGCATGCTTTCAGAAGACACTGAATATTGCTTTCAGAAAGTCTAAACTCCCTTAAAAGATTATTCAAGCTAGAAATTCAAAGTCAGCAGTGACATTTGGAAGGTGCACTTGGAACCTGAATACTGCTGTGAATCACACTGGTTATCACAGCTTTAGGCACATCTTATTTTGTATGTAAATCCAAATACATTTACGTATTTCAGTAATTTTATATCACGGCTGCTGCAAAGGCCTTTGTTGTTTTCAAAGCCTAAAAAAACTTGCCTGTCACAGCTGCAAAGGAAATGACAAGAGAGGAAAAACACAGGCAGTATATATCAGCAATTAATTCCATCCACAACTGCCCAGCTGTTTGTGCATGGAAGAATCAGCCTGTTTCCTTTCAGGGCTTTTGCCACTGAAAGCCGATATTGCACTTTCAGAGACACAAGCTGTTTGTAACATGTTAGGAATGTGCACCAGATCACACAGAGCTGAGCAAGAAATGAAATCCAGACCCGGCTCGCTCCGCAGCCTGCCAGCACGGACATTCCCCAAAATCCACATGGCTGGCGCATGTTAACCCCAACAAGGCTTGTTTTTGTCTCCTTTCAGCTCGCCAGACAGGTAGGTTTGGGGAGGTTTCAGGAAAGCTGCTCCCTTTGTTGGGAGCTGCTGCGGCCTTGGGCCCATCTCTGCGCCCAGCGCGAGCACAACCCTGCGGCCCTGGCGACGCTGCTGCGGGGAGCAGGGGAGAGCCCAGCCCTGCAGCGCCAGCCTTTCCTGCAACTCCCTCCCCTCCTCGACTGCAGGGAGGGCACAGCACAAATAAGAAGGGGATGGGGATGCTGTCCGCAACCTCTAGAAACCCCCACCGTTCCCAGGCGCCCGAAGTTTCATCCCACTCTGGAAGGAATTCACCAGGCCACATGCACGGCTTATCTTTTTCCTCTCTAATGTATTTTGGGAAAAAATGGAAAAAAAAAGAAGAAAAACAAAACAAACAATAACAAGAAAAACAAACATAAAAAAACCTTTTTCCCAAGTCAACCCCCATTTAGAACTCAAGGTTATCTCTGCGGATTCCTTACGCTGGGTAAAACCAGACACAACAGACTTTCTTCCTCTGCCTTGCCTGCATTTATCCCTCAGCTCCAGCAACAGCAATAGAAAAACTCTGATCTTCAGTAACAGCAGGTCCCTTTTTGACTTGCTGGATGAGTGAACAAGAAGCAACAACCTGCATTGCACAGGCCTCCAGAAAAAATATTAGCGAGCCAGCATTTGTGTTGACAATTGTGTTTGACAATTCTGGAGAGCAGTATCTCAGGTAAGAAGGGCTAAATAAAATGCTCATTTATCATTCACAGTATGTATAAAATATATAAAATTGACATTTTAATTTCAACACTAATTTTAAAGAATTCTTTGGGCGCTAGAGGGGGATTCACTTTGCCCAACTTTAGAATTTTTTTTAAAAAATTTGAATTCGTTGCCGAATTGAAGACTTTAGGTTGAAGGAATCATTTTCTAGGCTTCATCACCTTAGAGATTATAACAGAAACACATAACTCACAAGCAGACATCCATATGGAAACCATTTCAAGTTACACAAGATGATGGCCCTAAAACACTAGACAGGTACATGCAAGGCTGAGGAAATATTTAGGAAAGTCACTTTACATACCAGAGAAGAAAAATGAAAATAGTGAATTTGAAAACAAGAATTTCCTCCTTAAAGTCTCACAATTCACCCAGCACCAGAGCTGTTGCCTTTGGCGTGGATTTTTCCATGCCGCTCACTAACTTGGGAGGCAAAGGGCTCTGTCGTATTGACCCAGTGTGGCCTAGATAGAGCAGCCATGTAACTCAGAGAGTCATTTCAGCCGTTGGACACAAACCCAGTGCAGAACGACCGCACTGCAGCTCCACGGGAGCAGCACGACTGCAGAGGCACCTCTGCCACGGGCTGCAGGGCGTCCCCGGGCGGACGAGCCGCCTCTCCAAGCGCCCTGCTCGGCGGCTGGCAACGTAGGAAACACGAAGGGAAAATACTTATCTGTTTCAACATAAAGTATAAATCAAAAAACATCATCCACACGCAGGGAAGGGAGTGGGAGGAAAGGTGAGGAGAGGAGGTTTTGTGATAATACAGGTGTGCTTGATTAGGAAAAATTATTTCCACGGAGATTACTATAAAGCAAACAAAGTCCAAAAGGAAATGGTGTTTTACCAGTTCCATAAAATGTTTTTCATGCAAGTATAATGCCTCCTCCCCCATCCCAGGTAAATGCTTGAAGCTAATGTACATCTCAAAGACTTTAATTTTTCTTTATTATTGCTATCATGAAAAGATAAATGAGCTGAAGAGTTAGCAAATACATTACACAACTTGCACACACTTCTGGACCTCACCACAGCATTAAAATATTTATATTTCAATGCTACTCTGACACATAAACAAGCAAAGTACTCCTTTATATGAGGACTCTTATTAAAAGCCTATATTTAAAGTCAGGTTAAAAAAACCCCAACAAAATCAGCCTACTACAACAATGTTTCATTATCTTCACTGAAATGCAGAAGTCACAGGTGATCTGAAATCTCTGTTTTGGTCAAAGTTAATTTATACTCAATGCCTAGATTCACAACTGGATCTTTTTGGTCTGAGTTGGCAAGATGAATGGAAAACACACAACATTATAAATTATGGCAAAGATAAAAGATTTTTTGAACATGCCAACTTATCAGCATCCATCTGCAAACACCCTCTTTTTTTCCCCCCACATGACAAAGGTTAGAGCAAATAACAAAGTTCAAACTTCATATTACCTGCCTTACAGAGAATAATGTAAACGTTATCTACAGGATATCTCCACAAACCTAGAAGGATAAATTTGATCATAGAAAACATTTCTGTATAAGTAACTTGACCTCTCCTGTAATCTTTCCCCATTTTGCAATCACTTGGTAGAAAACTGCCATGCAGCTGAAGGAAGTAGGAGAGGACCTTTCATCAGGTCCAGGATATCTGCTTTATTTCAAAACCATCTCACCATCACTAAGGGTTTAAAACGTGACACAAGTCAATGTTACACATACTGAGGATTTTTTCAGTTACTTATGTTTTTAAATAACCACTTCTGATAGAAGGAAGACACGATATCTTATCTATTTTGTGCCTTCTTACCAATAAGGGAGCATCATGTGCAACGGAGGTTCAGATTTCATGCCAGCCTACTTACTAACCATGCCACACGCACCACAAAGCAAGCTTCTTCCTATGTCTTGTGGTAAGAGCTTGACCAGAACTGAAAAAACAAAACAAATGAACAAAACAGCAGCAAAACATTTGCATCTAAAGCGATATAAATCTGCAGTCATAGAAGATTCTTTAACTGTACTGCCTTACTGTGCAAATTTGAGCCCACTATTTCTTAGTGGTACAGTTAAACAAGTATATATATAAGTGTGTGTGTGTGTGTGTGTATATATATATATATAAGATAATAATAATTATTATTTTTGTCGATACCACTGGTAGTTTCAATTCTGCAAGGAAGAGGCCCAGTTAACCACGCATCCCCCATACAGCCAAATACCACATTCGAGGTGGCTTCAGCAGCTATCGCGCCTCTGACCCAGGTCCTCTGAAGCACCAGATAGCAGCTGACACATCAACATTTTCACATACATTTGCCTTCAGATCTCTGGGTAAATATTATCTTCTCCAGGCACTTTGCTACTTTTTGTTTCCCTCCCCTAAAATCTCTTCTATCAACACTTCAGCTTGAGACCAGTCCTTAAAATATCGCTTGGGGAGAAAAGTTCCTGCACGAGAGAACATGAACACGAATCACTTCATTTTCATGCTTATCTCCTCTGAGCACTCCTGCTATGCCTCAGTCATCTACCAGCTCCTCAAGCTTCCATTTCTGATGCGTTTGAAATGATTTATTATAGGCTCTCATGTCTTTAACAAGTTATTTCTCAGAATAATATTTCTTTTCTGCCTGCCTTATTATACTTTAAAATTTTATTTGAGAGAGGCCTTTTTTCCCCCCATTTTCTTTGTTGGACACAACTTCAGTTTTTGAAGCCTGTTTTCCTCCTCCTTAACAAATTCCTTTCCTTCGCTGTTAAAAGGCTCTCCTGGCCGTGGGGAGGGGAGCAGGGGAACTTCTTATAGAGTTATCCCATTTTCAGAGCTGCATTTTAGTCCTGCACCCCTATACACTTGCCATGGTGACTGCAAGCAGCAATTTAAAGTGATCCTCTTCACCTGACTCCACCAGCATGAAAGCTACCACTGGCAAAACAGACATATTAAATGTTTTCCTTTACACCTCGATGAAGTGCATGAAGTTTTTGTTGTGCTCACTTAAAAGATGACAGGGTCACTTTTCTGAGAACTACCAAGATTACAATTAGCAAAGAAATCCACAAAAGATGCTTTGCAATTTGGATGAAGGTAAATGCTTGTGCATGAAGTTTTTGTTGTGCTCACTTGAAAGATGACAGGGTCACTTTTATGAGAACTACCAAGATTATAATTAGCAAAGAAAAGATTCTTTGCGATTTGGATGAAGGTACATGCTTACAGTCACGATTGGAGAAAGAAAAAAAAAAAGCAGCATATTGGAAATGACAGGTTAAAGCAATAAAATTCAAAACAAACTGAAAAGCTAAAAACATTTAGGATTTCCAGACATATTCTTCCCATTAAGTACTTTTAACTACTAAAACCGTAGCAGTGGATTCACTTTTGCACTGACATGAACACCCACAAAGTCCGTGTAACACTGCCCGTGGTTTCAGTGTCCTGTTGCACTGGCTCTGTGAGATGCTCAATCCAACTCCATCAAACAAGAAATCCAATAACGCACACGTTACCAACTCCTGCTTCTGGGTTTAATTTTGGAAAGACTGGGATAGGCTGGGATATCAGAAAAACGTGTCAGAAATATGTTGAAAACGCTTTAGCTGGCACTGGCAGAGTGGTGCCGAAGGTCCTGTCCAGTTCCCTGGTTCTGATTTACCAGAAACTTTCATAAATATTAATCACAGTTACATTTGTATGTATGTGATGGAAGGGCCTTCTTGGGAGGCAGGCAGGCAGGCGTCACCTTTGCTGTCTCGGCATCACATACACCAATGTACTGAGAGTGACTGGTACTTCCTGGAAGTTCTTCTTTTCACAAGTTTGAGACAGGCATGAACAGGTTTTCTCCTTTGAAAACAGGCGTGAAATGACCTCCTCATACACCTTCTAGGCAGCACATTAGTGCTCCAAACATCCAAGTGACTTGTTCATTGTATTACAACCAGGCTGGCTCAAGTAATTCATAATACTTCCAACCACACCTTTCATAGTATTTATTTATTGTTAAATAAATACTAATTCAAGGAATGCAGATGCCATACTTTATATGTAGTTAAAGAGTGATATTTGGGAAATCAACTGGCGTAGATGATTGCAAGAATGATTACAATTTAAAAATCAACGGATCTAATTATAGGTTATTCCCAATGCTTGTGTGGACAAACACAGTGTTCCCAAAGGCACAACCTATCTGAGTAGGTCCTAAAGAACAAACAGAATTAAGGAAATTCCAGCTGTAAATGACTGGACCGACATTAGTTTATCTGGACATAATATATGTAACTAAACTAAACCTTAAAAAGTAGTTCCACATTTAGTCAAGTTAAACACAAACTTGGCATTTTTGAGAATCATGCATCGTTAGTAAACACATAAAAGATAAAATAGAGTAGTTAGTTAAGAAATATATCCAGCTTCAGAAGGGAAATGCATGAAGCTGTATGCTTATTCAATGGACTTTCTAAATAACAACATTTGGTAGGGCAGCCGTCATTACTAAAAACAGCTCCGTGTGTGAAGGGAAAGAATATCCTGAAAGCAGGCTGTTGCCAAAAAGATTAAATCAGTATTTAGTGGAGGAGAGTTTTAAATGCTTATCACTACTTTGGAAAAAGTTCAATTTTGAAACCATTATTCTTCATTCACCACACTCAACCGAAAAATGAACATAGCCAAATCGGAGCACGTTGTAAAAACAACTTCCACCATAAAGTAGGAGCAATGATCTGACACATAATTAGCTACATTTATTTTTTTAAGCTCACAAAAAACACGTTATTTTTGAGAAATCCAACGGGGAGATTAACTCCTGAACTAAGAAGCAATTTTAAAATCAGTACTGTGTGGTGGAGATCAGCTTATAGATTTGAATCAATTTAGTTAATAGTTAATAATAATTTTATAATGCCAGCAAAATGGAGTAATCATGCCTTTTGCAAGGCACATTTCAACCAAATCCTTTATATTTTCTTACAGTCACAAGCCTATGGATTTAATATATGCTAGTTCACAGCTCAGAATTGGCATTTGCAGCATTAACTCCAGCATCATGTAGAATGAGACGAAAATTGGATCAGCACGTCACAAACAGCTGAATAATTAAATCACCCCCTGCACGCCCTGGAGCTGCTCTTCATTAATTCTCACTCACCGGCATCTCCAAACAGGTATTACTTTTAAAAGACTGTCAGCATCGACTAAAAACAGCTGAAAATTGACACGTTTTCTGCTTGCTGGACCCCCCCGGGCACCCTCTCCTCTTCCTCCGCTCGGCAGCGCTCCCACCCCTTGAATTCCTGCTCGAGACAGCGGCCAAGGCCTCCCGACCCCGGCTGCAACCAGAAACTTTGCGTTAACGGTGCAGCCCCAGGAATCTGCTCGGGAAAGCGATACAGAAACGTATCCGCTGCCAGAAAGCTGCTTCCATGATAGGGGTGTAGGAAAGAATGGGGAAGCAGGGAAGAGCAATCTAACACTCCTCAACGCTTTACAGACGCTGGCAGCCGCAGGAGGAAAAAGGAAAAAAAAAAGGGGGGTGCGGGGAAGAGGGCAATATCAGTGATTCAGGATTTTAACAAAATGAGCAAAAATGTCTTCCAAAGATACACAGGCTGGGAAAGTCTGAATATCCTTCATCTAAATCAGCAATTGAAAAATCTTTATCTTCAAAAGTTCTTCATAAACACTAGAATTCAAAATGCACCAGAAAACCCCCTCTGGATGCTAGTTTCAGGCATCCTATTAACTCCTTCAAAGGCAGCATGAATTTGGTTCAGCCTTCCCTACTACTACGGGCCACAAAAGCAGTGATCCTGGCAGGATCCTCGCACGATAGTTCCCCTGTTTTACTGTACAAGCTTCCTCGTGTTCCACCACTCGGTTCTCCCCTTGTGGTTTGCACCCTGAAGTGGTGCAAGGCCTGGTCTGATCCCTCCAGGGAACCTCTGCTTTCCGCTCTTGAGTTCAAGCAGTCATCAGCTTGGTGCTTCACATGTGAAGAACCATGTTCTATTTTGTCACAGGAATTTTCTCAGAAAGTGCTGTTTTTCAGAGAGAAGCTTTCCGTACATGTTAAGCAACAAGAGCTACACCCAAAGCAGGTGCTTTTTAGGAGAAAGGCAGCAACTGTGAACAAGATTTGCTTTTCTTACTTTTTTTTTCTTTATTTTGTTTTTAATCCTCGTTGATGACCTTGGTTCGCACAATATATGCGCTGCTTTGTGTTTTGGTTGTTTACAAGTATCCGGGCAGAGCTCCAATGCTTTGATGCAACTGGCCCCCGTAAAAGTTCAGCTCACCCTGCAAGTGTCACCACCAGCAGAGAAAGCGGGACGGGTGGGGAGATGCATGTGAAGGGCAAACGTGCAGGGTGCATTTTCATGTACACTGCAAAGATACAGTTGCAACCAGTCAAGCAAGTAGAAACCGAGTTCCAGAGAGGTTCTTAGTATGAACAGGAAAGAAATCCAACAGGTGAAGTGCTCAAGTTCCAGAGAAGCATGGAAAAATACAACCCTCTTCACGCCATACGTATTATTTTTTCCCTTTCCTCAACACTAAATGAGAAAAATGCATCAAAACAATGAAAACACAGGTAAAAAACCCTACCACCTACAACTTCAAATATTTAGTGAGAAGATTTAAGTCAAAGACCCAGACTCTTCTGTACGAGAGTTTTTCATTTGCTTCATAAGAAGCAAAACAAAACAAAAAAAAAAGAGAAAAAAAAAGTGCACACAACTGTAGAGAATTAGATGTTACATTTCCATGTTATTTTATGGAATGTGCATGAGCTCAGTTGTGGTTTTAATTTATGTGTGTTAGCAGCCCAGGACCAGCTTGTTTTGGCGCCCGCTGGCAGGACGCAGCGCGTGCCCAGGCGCAGGCGGTCCCGCCGCTGCCCCTCGCGCTCAGCCCGCACCGTCGGAACGGAACGGCTGGCTACAACGCGGGAGCCCTGGGTGCCCCAGGAGCTCGCCCTGCACGCCAGGGTCCTGCGCCCCCGAGGTCCTACGGAGCGCTCGGCTCTGCTAGCGGATGGAGGGAAGGGCACATAGAACCACAGAACCAGAGAATCATTAAGGTTGGAAGGCACCTCTAGAGATCATCTAGTCCAACCTCCCTGTACACACAGGGTCACCTAGAGCAGCCTGTTCCACTGCGTGCATTTCATTTTCGCATGTGTCTAGGAATAAGCGCTTCTTCAGTATCTTCCATTGCCTGACTGTGGGGAGGAGTGCGCTTAAATTGGTTGTGAGTCAATATTAATTGGAATTCAGCCTTATTGGCCTGGGAGGCCAAGGGCTGGTAGCGGAAGACACCTAAGCTTTGAGATACTAAAAAGAAAAGGCTCTCAAGTGCCTGCTTAAAACCGTATCGCAACAGCGAGCCTCTGTTTAGGTTTCAGAAAGAGGCTCCAGCAGCTCCTCCACTACTGCAACAGCAGCTCAAGGTCACAACTCTCCTTACACGAACCACATGGGAGAGGAAAACGGACCGGGAACAGCGCTAGCCAAATAGCTAATCCTTAACAGAGGATATTTTTTTTTATCCAGGTTAAACAGCTATGGATAATGCTGTCTGCCTGTCTTTACTTTTTACTATCAGTTGCTTTTAGCCTGTTCCTCCAGCAGATCAGGACACAAAAATGATGCAGTTTTACCGTGCCTATCTATCTTTATACTGTGAGGCTCCTGACTGGAGTTACTGAATAAACCTCAAACCTTGCAGGATACATTTTTCCTCATTGGCAGCTTTGCCTTTCAAGTGAGCTCTACTCTTTATTAAAAGACTCAGGCCTTCCTCGGGCATCGCTGTCTTTGAAGATCAAGCCCCAGCTACATTTTAGGGAAAAGATCTTTTGGTTCATACCTTTTCCAAACTGCATGGGATGTTTAAATGATTACATGAGACAGTGTATTTGAATTTGTATAGTTTCATGTTTTAAAAATACATTTTTCCTTTCTTCTGGGCATTCTCGAAATAAATGTTCCCAACAGTGACAATCCTTGTTATTAAAGAAAAATAAAGTCAAGGCTTAAACAGCATAATGTGTGTTATGAATAAAGAGTCTCTTCCCACAAGGGAAAATTAAAAACCACAAGCCATTTCTTCTCAATATGCATTAGCAGAAAGACAGGAGTGAATTCTGCCTCAGACTGAAGAATCATAGAACCATTATGGTTGGAAAAGACCTTTAAGATCATTGAGCCCAACCAAAATCCCTTCAACACCTGCCTGCTAAACCATGTCCCTAAGCGCCTCATCCACACGTGTCTTGAGCACTGCCAGGGACGGTGACTCCACCACTTGCCAGGGCAGCCTGTTCCAATGCTTGACTGCTCTTTCCAGATAGAAATTCTTCCCAATGTCTGATCTGAATCTCCCCTGGCACAACTTGAGGTCATTTCCTCTTGTCCTACCTGCAGTTATTCTGGAGAAGAGATCGACCTCTGTCTCACTACAACTGCCTTTCAGGTTGTTGTAGAGAGCGATAAGGCCTCCCCTGAGTCTCCTCCAGACTAAATAATCCCAGCTCCCTCTTGCTATACGTTATGCAGAAAGAGTTATTGCAAAGAAAAAGAACAAACTTATATTTTCTTCTAAAACTTATCCTTAACAGGGTTTTTTTTTTTTAAGTGTCTGGGAAAGTTTGCAGTTTGGAGCCAGCCACATGTTACTTATCAATGCTTCAAATACAGGGTGAATAAGAAAGACCATGTCTGGTTCCTTTTGCAATAGGGAAAATCTCTTTTGAAGTCTTTCTGAGGGACTGACAGGGGAGAAAGTGTCAGGGAAAGGATCTGACAGGTTTTGCACAGTCAGGGGCAAGAAAACGTCTGGAGTAAAACCTCTTGTCTAAATTGGGCAAAGAGATAGAAACCTCTCCTTCAGCAGTGGAAGAACCACATGAAAGGTTTGAGATTCACTTGTATCTTTTTCTTTTTCTTTCCAGCTATGCATGAATCCCTTTTTATGCTTTTTTTGTCAGCTTCTCATCTTACCAGGAGTCTGTGGGAGAGGTCAGTGCAACGCGGCAGCGAGGGGAGCGCGTTAGGGCTCCGTGTACAGCAAACGGTCTCCTGAGTGTCCAGGAAAAGGACCTGCATTTTAGACACCTCAAGCATGACAGAAGGCTTGAATTTAAAGGTGGAGAAGACTGCAGGAGGGATCTTAAAGCAAAGTCAGATAGCTCTGTAATTACTCTGCTTATGGATAGATCACTTGATATCACTGTTTTACTCTGGGACACAACGTCTCTCCCATGTTTTCAATTCTGTGCAAACAACTAATCTGAGAAGTTTTGTGTTAACTGCAATTCAAGCATGCGTATCCACTAGCAGGTCAAAAAAATGAGACACATTTCATTTTTATCAGCGCTAAACTAAAAAACTTCCACATTCTGGAGACACCATTTAGGAGGAAAACACTCATTTCCCTCCCCGCTCCCCAATCACAAATATAGAACAAAGGCTTCATATAAACACTCTCCAAAAATCGTACAGCTTCCATATAAACTATACGCTTATTCATATAAACTGTTTTCGTATGCGTTGCACAAACAACCTACAGTTGTAAAATATGCAATTTTGATAAACTTCTCCATGCGGCAGAAAGCACCAGAGCTCCCGGCACCGCTCCTAAGTGACCACTTCACATTTACGTGGTGAAAGAAGACAGCTTAGTAGCTCAGCACTATTCAGGTTAAATGTACATAAATACATGGTAAGCTTATATTAATAAATACCATCAGCTTTGCATTTTTATAAAGTGCTGATGCAGGGCATTTGCCAGGTATGCATTGCATCGTACGGGGGGAAGACAGGCTGTTGAGAACAGTTTCTGTTCTAATTAAAAAGAACAGCAATGGGCACACACGATTTTGTCATACTCCTTCCTTCCAATTAAGCTTCTTCCTTACGCATTTGGTTATTTTATTTAGGAAGATTGAATTAAAGCAAAACAAAACAAACAAAAGAGCCTACATACGCAGAGCACATGGGTTAGCAACAACAGACCAGTAGATAAAGGAATTTTCTTTTGTTCAATTCATTAAAATTATTAAAATGTATACAGAAACAGAGAAAGAGTTCAAAATTAGACTGCTGGCAAGGTCTTTGAAAGAGGGTTATTTTAAAATACTTCTATCATCATTACCATATCAGCTATGAAAACATGAGTGACGCTCAAAACACTTTTTGTCTTATTTTAATCAAGGATCAGAAAACTGTAGAAAATGGCAGTAGAGAAAATTGATAGTCATCATTACCATATCAGCTATGAAAACCATGAGTGACGCTCAAAACTGGAGGATCAGAAAATTGTAGAAAATGGCAGTAGAGAAAATAGATAAGTAAGAGAAGAGGCACCAAAATGGTTAAAGCACTGCAAGAATATTTGCTGCCAATTAAGACCACAGTATAATGTGTATCCTACGTACACTCCAGGGTAACACCATAGTCAGAAGAATACGACAGATGAATAATTCTGTCCGTATAAAATATAGGCTACTACACAGGTTTTGGTGACTTTAGATGCCTCCTTTTGCATCTTTAGGAATCTGGGATGTTATGTGTAGATGATGTACTGAATTGCAACTGACTGTAATGAACATCAAAACCACAAGCAGTCGATTCACTAATGTCTGATGATACCTATTATCAATTAGTTAGAGCAGCCATTTGTAGAAAGAGGTAACATTCATCTCAACGCAGCTAGAATTTATGGAGTATCTTGATATCCTTACACATACAAAGCCTCACATTTAGAGTCAACACTAAGCAATATTGTTTAGATTCTTGCACATAATCCAAGCTGATGTGCAATTTCTCCTTGCAAGAGTGTTTCTTTAGATAACATAACAGATTAAAAAGCACAAACACATACACGTTAATAAAGCCACTTTAAAGAAGCAACTTGTCACTATTGTTGTCCCCTTCATCCCTACTAAAATCATTACACTGAGTGACCAACAAGAACACAGCCAAGAATTCAGATAATAAAATGTTTAGGTACCTTGATTTTTTCCACAGTTCTTCGTGCTCTCTTAATGTAGTTGACCTGCAATGGAGAAGAGAGCGGTCACTGACTCCTGCTTTTCAATATTGCTCTTCAATACTGTATACTTAAAATTAAGGAAACATTAAGACCATTAAAAAATTTTCTTGAACTCTTTTTGCATAATATTTCCTGAATTACATTTTACTTTCATAGCATATAAAATATTCTTTGTACAAACAGTCTCAAAGGGAAGCCCAATTTAAGAGCCAGGTGGTGAACGCCTGGTTTGGAACGAGGCCATTTGCCTAATCCACGGCGGGTGACGGAGCAGAAAGCGAAACACAGCCGACCTGCTCAAATCTGAGGGCAGGAAACAGCCCGTGCAGCCCCGGTGCTTCTCGCGGCGCCCATGGCCGGCGGCGCCCGCGCTGAGGCGCCATGGGAGACACCGGCCCAGGGCAGCCCGGAACGGCGCTTTGAAGCTCGGCCACCCCGTAACGGCTGCGAAAGGCCACCTGGAGGAAACAACCGCTTCAACCGCTTCTCCCTGACCCTGGCAGACAACTCAAAAGCGGCGAGTGCTCCTCTTGCTTCATGTTTTATCTTGCAAGTTACCTGAATAAATACTACGGTACAGCCACGCGCTTCCTTATCCCTTGTCTTGCCCTTGGTAGCTGAGCAAAGCTGTCTTCAACCAAAGCCACCAAAATGCATTCCCATGCTTTTCCCTTTCCTGCTCAAGCACCTCTCAAAATTCTGAGGAAAATCTGTTATTTTCAGGAAGGAAGGGGAAGACGCCCCACGATTTTAGACAGGCAGACCAAGCACGTCACATGAAAAGAAATCTATACACTGCACAGCAGACGTTTTATGCATGCTGAAAATACTAAGATGAGTTTGTGACTGGGCATAGATAGTTAACTCATTTTTGCCCCTATGGTTGTAAGTGTATCTCAAGCACCAGTTCGTTCTTGTTACTATTCCATAACTCTTCCATAGCAGATTCTCAAGTGTTATTGTTTAGATGACCTCAGTTTATTTTACTGCAAATGCTTCACCAGTCTCTGCTACTTCCTCATCACTACTAAAGCCCGGATTATTTCATGTTCTCTAAATTTCAACTCTAAAGAATAAACTTCTGAAAAAAACAAATGTGCACAATAAATAAGTAGGATTATATAAAATTTATTGAAGATGCACTACTTTTACAAGGTACTTCAAAACCAAATAATAATTAAAAAAAACAAAAGAGTGATAGTTGAAATAAAAGGAGCTATTATTACGTGTGTGCTCAAACAGTGTATTTTCCCAGAATTGCTTTGTTAGAAAAAGTCCTTTTCTTACTCGCTTGAAAAATGCATGTGGCAATAAATACAGAAGTATTTTCTGTATGCTTATATTTAGGAAAGAACAATGTATTCAACATGAATACAAAGCACAGACCTATTCCATCTACTTGTGGATCTCATGGGACTACAAGCTTAAGAGAGGCAGACTCATAGTGCAGCGGGGTGCTCTTTTTGGGGGGGTTAGGGCCCATTTCTCATGTTTCTGTCCTGCCAACTGCTCCCAGGAAGAGCCTGCAAAGCTACAGCAGTGACTAGAAAAGCAAAGCATGGGGAAGGAGGGAGGAAATGTACTGGCATCAAAATGTCTTGTTTAAAGTAGAGGCACTCCATAATGTAAGTAATTTAAGCACTTCAATGTGACTGTTCATTCTTGGCCTGAGCACAGTTTATTTTTCATCTACTTCACGCTACCAGAGATAAGAGAACACGATTTCTATGAGAAGTTCCTCATATGTTACTTTAAGTGTAACCGTCATGCACAATAAGAGCTGGCAGCTTCTGTTTTTAGAGACCTTCTATAGAGCACTATCAGATCTGAAAATTTAATAATCTCCTTAATAGATACTCACCTGACAAAGTTTACTAATGGCAAGGATTGACGGAATGTAGAAGTCCTTCTTTATTAGGGCATCCCGTCCCCCTCTAGGCCCATCTCATCGTGCTTGGGTTACTAGCACGGAGCAGCCCGGTCCCCCTCATTTTGACTGGGTTACACTGGCACTGTGCAAACACCCAGCACCAAGTCCTGCAGGAGCCAAAGCCTCCAGAGCTGTTGGCCAAAGGAAGCCACAACAGAACCAGCTGAAACAAGGAACCTTAGGACATGGAAAACACGGCATACACCTTTGAGCAAGTATTTCTGCCATTTGACATTACCTTTTTGCTCTTTCCTCTCTCCTTCACACCATCACATCCCTCCTTCTCAGAGTCACACGCTTTCACAATCTCTTCATCTCTCCCAAATTTAAATTTCCCATTATCAAAAAAAAAAAAAAAAAAAGCCTCCACAACTGTGAAGTTACCCTGACATTTGGAACCATGACCCAATTCACTCTGCTTAACTGGTGGGTATCTTTTCATCCCCTTCTATCCAGCCCTTCAGGATGGGATAGAGATTGAGTAGGAAGCAACCAGCAGTTGGGTCTTCACTATGCTTAGCCTGTTTAGGCCATACTCCTTAGTCACTATAGTGAACATTAAATGACTCTATGGCCAAAACTAGAGTATTACATCCAATAAATAAGATGTAGACCATATTGGGGGGGTGGGAGGAGGGGAGGAAAGGAAGAAAGTAATTTTGAAGAGGATTTAACAGTCTCATAATACACAAACAACCCAGAGCCAACTTTCAACTCCAAGAAAATAACAACTAATTCTTGGAGGAACCAACTAGGAAGGGAAACGGATTTGAACTGAAGATATGGCAGCAGTCAGACAAATACAGAATATGAGCAGCTTCAAAAAAACTGGAATATATCCGAATTAGTGCAGATGTTAGAAATTACATATATTATACAAATCCTAACAGGATATTGAAAATACAAGTACAAATTAAATGTTAGTAAAAGGGTTTTACCCGTAGGAAAGAAAGATTTTTGTGTCAACGATACCATTTCTCTTCTTGAGAATTATTAAAGTGTAAAACTATTTGGTTGTTGGAGCCCTCTTCTCCCCCAGTTATGAGAAGCAATGTTTTAGACCTGCATCTAGAAACTATGAGTAACCAGAACAATGGATAGCCAAGGAACTGTTAGGAGATTCCAAAGAAACACCCTCTGTAATGGATATGATCTTCAACTACTACCATTATAATGGTTGATCAGCATAGTTTAGGAACTTACACTTCTGGTTGGATCCAAATGTTGAGCATAAAAAGACAAACTTTAGTAAATATTAAAGACAATTTATCAATCCAAAGTAAAGAACCAGCTTTCTTTCTTTTTTTTTTTTTTTTTTTTTTTTCTTTTTTCTCCCCAAAGAACACCATCAAAAGATTGTGCAACTCTAAGAAAACCCTTAAGGAAACAATTGGGAATTTTTCATAACATGGTATTTCCTTATACCGCTGACCACAGGAATGCAAACAGTTCCACCAAACAGAGATTTCTTCATTG
Organism: Tinamus guttatus; assembly: GCF_000705375.1. Next base: position 2,332 of record NW_010589230.1, on the reverse strand, counting down.
GAAACAACTGACAAACTAACCATGTTTCCATCTTTTCCACTCTCAGCTCTCAGCATACAAAACAGATGATATAATAGGATACAGAAGTGTCACAAAATCAGTACTATAGCCACAAGATTTCTTTGCTTAAAAAAAGAAAGACACAAAAAATTAGCAGCTGAGAGACTATACAAAAAAAATTGCCCCGAAGACAAACTGAGTACTTGAGAAACAGAAGAAAAGCAGTATTTGTTTACATTTAATGATTGTCTAATTATTTAATATTATTTTTCCACTGCAGTTTCCACTGATTTGTTGTGGTGCTAACGTACATTGGGAAAAATCCATTAACTAGACACAGACACCTATGCCCCATTGAAACTCATGGGCAGAATTCCATAACTCAGCATCAATCCTCTCCCACAGCATTCCCGGACAGCTCTAGCGAGGAATACTGCAGTGAAATGAAGATAGTTGCTCAGTTTACACAGTGGAGGGGGGAGCAGCACTGCAGTTTACCCCTTGTATCTTCCATAGTATCCCTGCTTTGATCTAATGAACAGACAGGCCTCTAATTTTTGACTTTGCAGTAGTTATCGTTACAGGCAATGGCACTTTGGGTACTGAAGATCCACCTTCTGAATGGCCTTCAGCTTCTAGATGAGAAGACCAAGCATGACCCCAAGCAGTGCCCAAGAGGAAATGCAAGACAAGCCCTACAGAGAAGGGGCAGCTAATTAACAAACACCAAGAGGGTGCTCAGGCTGCCATGGAGAATGAAGCACATCCTCCTTGCCAGGCTTGATGCAAGCAAAGAGGCAGAGAGCCCCTGAAACGGAGCAAGAGGGAAGAAGAGATGAACATAAAATAGGGTTAAAAGTAACGATAAAACAAGGTCCAATGGTAAAAACAGGCAGTATCATATCAGACTTCAGAAAGGTACCAGGAATGCAAAAAGGTTCTAGTTATCAGCACTCTGACAAATCTGCATCATCACTAATTTGCAGCTCAACTAGGCCAAGATTTTAATCAGGGCTAGGCCTGTATTTCGTTGCTCCCATTACTGCTGAAGGAGACCAAGAGGGACAAGCCACAAAAAGAAGCGACGCGCGCCCAAAAGACCACGCTATTTTCAGAAGCGAAAACAAATCAAAACTTGAAAGGCTGAAAGTTTTACATACTTAGTGTGCCAAAAAAGCAAAGAATCTTGGATGGGAAGGAAGGCAGACAAATGTCTTAACGTCAGAAAGAGACAATAAAAGAATTTGCTTGTGTGGGAGGTTGTTTATGATCTATGACAGTGATTATTACACTGGTAGTTAAGGAAAGACTCTTAAAGATTTCCAAAAAACCATGATAGTTTGGAGAGATGCGCATTGAACTTCCTTTTCTTTATAGCATATTCCCAAGACTTGATGGAAACTCATCTTAGTGAGCGCTGTGTGACCCTGCTTTAAGATACCAGTAATTAGATTTTAGAGGTTTTTTATACAAAATGTACTCTTCCATAGTGTCTGAAATTAGCATGGTTTGCACTACGAAAATGCAGCCGCCCCGCGAGCTCCTCCTGACGTCGTTTCCTTGGGTGAAACGATGGCTCAGGAGCAGCCACACGAGACCCACACGCGCGGGACGTCGTCTCCATGACGGGGACAGCATCGGCTGGACGCGACCGCGGCGACGCGGGCAGACATCCCATCCCTGCGCTGAAAATCACAAGCTCAGCAACTCCTGGAAGAAGCCGGAGTGGTCCCAGGTCACAAACTGCCGAAAGAGGGGATATTTCCTCATCTGCGCAAGCGTGGCATCAACTTTGATCTTTCAGGGAGCTGCAAAAGCAAACCCTGCCCCTTCAGGATAAAAGATGAACGTATATTATTGACATTTTACAGCCCCCTGTGCTGCTCCCTCCCCGGTTATTCTGCCTGGCGTTCCCTGCTCCGCAGCGAGGAGGCCGAGGCAGACGGCAGCAGTGCTGCAGCCTTGGAAAAGCAGCTCCTCCACAGCCCACAAACGGGATGGAAACGGTTGCAGATTGAATTTGGTGGAAAAACTTGAAAATGGACAACATTGGGATGCAAGGCAGCCTGCAGGCCACAGTGCCGAAGACATTCCTGAGATACACAAGTGTTGGCTCTTGGTCACCATAAGCAGCAGGTGCTTTTGTGACAGCCAATTTCCATAAGTCTGTGCTGAGATAGAGAAGACCGCTTGTAAGCTCTTATTTGGCTTCATTACTATCAGAATCCTACCAAAGGAAACCAGGCACTAAAAGCTGTTCAATTTACTTTTACTGTCAAAGCCATATAGACAACTACTCTGTGTCTAGACTATCCAAACTATGCAGGCTGTA
>NW_010589229.1:299766-328586 GCF_000705375.1 Tinamus guttatus | reverse complement strand
TGTCACATGCACCTGCAGTTGGGCTGGTCACCAAGATATGCTACACCCATTTTGCATGTCCTGAACTATGTATGCCACCAACAGTGTTGCTAATCAAGTGATGCTACCACCTTTTGTCTCCTCCTGAAACCTTGTTACTTGTACGTAACTCCCCAAGCTATCTGACAGGAAAAATAAACCAAGCGTGGCATACATGCAGCTCTGCTGGTCAATCTGAATAATTCTCTAGCTTTGGTATTTATGGTATCAAGTACCGTACAACTCCCACTTATCGCAGCAGCAGTGGAACTGGTCCATGGATTGCCCAATATCAACACGATACATGAAATCTCTGCCTGGAAGATGAACAAGAAGACATATTACTGTGGCATACAAACTCTTTCCAAGTTGTGGATCCTAGGAGATAGATTACAGATACGCCTTTACAAGCTCTATCTTCTCAGCTGGCCTGTGATACCCTTCCCAAAGACAAGTTTCTAACTAGAAGAAAAAAAAAACCCTTTCAGAACTCTCTCCCTAATAAGGTTGTGTGTTGTATTCCTGTTTTGTATGTCTGTTTTGAAAGAGGTGAGGAAATACATTTCATTTCAGAGAAACACAAAGAGCAGCGACCCCCAGAGTGTAAAATTGACTCTGTACCTGTCCCTCCCTCCACCCACCTCCTGTATCCCCTCCAATTCATCATCAGTTATGAGACAGGCAGTTGACACAAGAAGAGTAAGCAGGTAAAACACATTAATTTTAAAATTTAAAATTTAATTAATTTTAAAAAGGCATTAGGAGTAATATTGTGACAAACAATTAATGGCCAACTCAACACCTGGCAGAACTGAACTATTAATGCACAGAGATAGAACATTTCTGGACTTGCTGGCACCAGTATAAAGTTTGAAGGAAGGAAATTTTTGAAGGCTTACACGATACATGAAGACAACCTCCCATCCCCCACTGCATTGCTTTGGGGACCCTTGCATCCTTTATCTTTGAAAAACTCCATCTTCTAATACAGATGATGTTTGAATTATTATTAAATCTGAACGTACTTGTACTGCGTCTAATACAGATGATGTTTGAATTATTAAATCTGAATGTACTTGTACTGCAGTATTGCCTAAAATGGTGGTTTAGCAGAAAATCTTTTAATAATGTCTTTCCAAATGATCTGCAATGGGTGAGCTAAGATTTGGAAAGGGAGTCTGACTAGCCATACACAGACTGAGTTGTCATAGTTTAAGGATCAAAACATTGCTGCAAACCAGCAGAAGTAATGGACTGTCCACATGATGGCAAAAGGCATCAGAGCAGTCTGAAGGATAAATGAAACAGACGGCATGTTTCATTGCTTTAATGCTCAGCTTCCCATTCAGTCTTTTAAATCGCTCTCCAGAAAATGTGAATACAATCATTTGTACACAAAAATACAATATACACAAAAAGGAATATATGGTACAATTTTGAAGAGATGGGATTAAGTTGGAGAATTTTTCACCATTTTACTTACAGATACATTAATGTGAGTTTTGTGCATCTTTCTACCTGTATGAACAAAATAATTACCAGACGACAACATTCTGCAGTAATGATCATTAAGTGCAGTAGCAATATTGCAGGCTCTAGGGCCTTATTGTAATCTTCCTTATTTTAGTGTTAAAATACTCTAACTTCATTAGCTACACTGGAAATACTCCACTTTACACCTACAAAATTCAGAGCAGAATCAATCCGCCACTGCTGTGGAAAATACTGTGTAGTGTAGCACTTTTCAAATAAAATGTAATTAACATGAAAGTCTAGCTCCGTATTGCAATTTGCAGAATGATCACTGTGGGCGCGACATGACTTCCAACTCCCTCTCTCATCCTAATTTAGTTAGAAATAGGAGTGTGTGTGTAATATCTTCTCCAGCAACAAACAGAGGCATATTTCTTTTTCTTTTGCTATTGTTATTTTTTTCTCTTTATAAATCTTTGTCAACAAAGGATTACTGGCTCACCTGAGAGAGGCAGTTAAAGTCAGATACTCGCCTGTAATTAGGGAAACTTGGAATCCTTGACAGTGAACACCTGGCTTCTCATTACTACCTGAATTTTATACTTCCAAGTGTTAATCTCTCCTCAGGGTTTGCCTTGGAGTTTCATTCTGGTATTCAATGAAACCATCAGGTTTTCCAGGCCCTGACACCTTTGAAATGTTTTCCACATGGGAACCAATATGAAACATGTGTGATTATTACTGATTTCTCTGTGTTGATTTCTATTATGGTAGCACCCTGCAAAAATGGTACAGGCAGCAGTAATAAAATCTTTCATTGAATGACTTTATACAGCAGGAAGAGTTGTTTTTAAAGGGTTTGCTTTGGCGGGGGGGCTGCTATGATGAATGGTGTTATCACGGTGATAGCTTGGTTTAAAGGATTCCGAGAACTTCTTGCACATTTTTCAGCCTTGAGAGTAAGTCTTACCTGCATTTCTTGCCTTTTAAATGACAGCACCGTTGCCATTTCTCATAGCTCCTGATCATATGTGGGATAGATGTAAGCTGGGAATAGACTGAGCTTGAACTCACAGCTAACACTACAGGGCCACAGTTCAGTGAGATTACTACAATTTCCTTTACTTTACTGAGTTTCCTTGACTTCCCAACCTTTACCAGCCTCATGGGCAGGAAGCTTTTTTCACTCTTAAGAGCTCCAATGTACTTGGAACTTTGAAGTTTTATATCCAGACAAGGGAAAACTCAGGCAGAAGGGTATCTTTGGGACATATGTCCTGTTAACCAGAAGCACCTTCTAACCTGTGTCTAATTAATAGGTGCTTGTTTAAAGCACCTTGAGCCCAAAGCTCTTACGGACTACCATAGGACAGTAGAAAAGATAAGAAACCAAAATATTCTGAAAGAAAAAAAGCAAAGATAAGAATTCCCACAGAGCTGAAAATTGCTCATAAACATGAAAACAAGTGACTCAAACAACATTTTTTTTTCTAGTTTCTGAAAGCAACAGGTGCCATTGGAAAAGGAAACAATAGATTGCTATACTTCTAATGGGCATAAGCTCTGATGGACTTGATCAGTTTTGAAGTATTCACTGAATTCAGGAAAAGCAGACTATGAAATTACCTAAAGAGTAAATATGTCACTTAGAAGATTCATTTGGAACTTGAGGAGATAAAAAGGAAGTAAAGCAACAGGAGATCTTGTGACTGATCTAAGCCTCAGTAACAAAATTAGCAGTATTTTGCTGATAAAAAACAGTTATGAGCGAATCCCAGAATAAAAAGCACAAAAGTTTTTTTTAAAAAAAGAGAGAGAGAGAGAGAACCCCAAATTAACCTATAGAAAGCTTTATGTACAAAAAAAGTAAAAGAATAAAAACTGTAAAATTTAAAAATATCAGGAAATCAAAGGTGCTAATCAAACTGATTTTCATCTTGATAACAAGCACAAAATTCAGTTGCCTAATGCATTCCCTACTGAATGAATTAGAATTTTCCCTGTGTAGTTCAGTTCAGCACATGGAAATCTAATATGTCATAGATGTTAACAAAAACTGAGCATCGATATGCTCTTGTTCAGAACATGAGAGTTTGTTTCTCCTACATGGACACAGAAAGTTTCGTGTCTCTTTTTGCAAGAACTCATTTTTGTTTGAAACCAGCCATAGCTCAGTACTTACTACTGTCAGAAGACACCTGCTAAATATCTGCTGGAGAACAGGAATTTGTTTATTTAGTTGCACAGCTATAATTTGAATTTTGGACACAACCCTGGAAGAGACCTGGTGCATATGTTTTGGAGGAGGTCCCACAGTTATAGGCTTGCTCAAAATAGGATCCTGGGGTGCATTAAGAAGAGCATCTCCAGCAGGTTGAGGGAAGTGATCCTGCCCCTCTGCTCAGCCCTGGTGAGGTCACATCTGGAGTATTGTGTCCAGTTCTGGGCTCCACAGTATAAGAGGGATGTGGAGCTGCTGGAGAGAGTCCAGCGCAGGGCCACAAGGATGATCAGGGGCCTGGAACATCTGCCCTATGAGGAGAGGCTGAGGGAGCTGGGCCTGTTCAGCCAGGAGAAGAGAAGGCTGAGAGGGGATCTAATCAGTGTCTATAAGTACCTGAAGGGAGGGAGTGAGGAGGATGGTGCTGGTCTCTTTTCAGTGGTGGCCACCGACAGAACTAGAGGGAATGGCCACAAACTGCAGCACCAAAAGTTCCACATGAGCTTAAGGAATGCAAGTACATCTCACCACAGCCTTACTGAGGTTCTAGATGCATGCATGCATCTAGTCTCCTCATCACTTGGAGAGCAGCTGCAGAGCACTGTTTCCTATTCAACAGAGTTCAGCCCAAACTTTGGTAAAAACAACATTCTATCTGCATATGCTGAGGGTTATTTATAAAATAAAATAATCCTGTGCCATAGTGACAGTGCATATTATATAGCAATGTATGCATATATATATATATATATACACACATATGCAAGTAATGCAAGAGGAAGTTTAACTCAGATCTTTCTTCTCTCAGCAGTTTCTCAATCTCCATTGACTGTTTCAATTCCTGCAACAAACCCCTTCCTCTGAATCCCCTATGGCCAGTTTTCTCTCTGTTGAAATACCCTTCCTGCCTCTGCCTCTCACTTTATGCAAATATGGGTTATCTGGGGTGAAGATTATGGAACTGAAAATAGAATAATCGAATAGTCCTTCTTCAGAGCATTGGACTCAAAGTGCAGTGCATCACTAGATACTCTGCTAGGGACACTTCTGGGAACTGAATTGCAAGTTCTGCAATTCCTGCCTTTGTTCCTTTGGACCCTGAAGACACATAACCTTTTTCTCTTCCACGTATGTCTGTCAGGAATGAATTACCTTGTAAGGCTGTAAGGCACACTCACTCAAACTTATTTGGGACCACTGAGTCCATCATGGATGTGTGCTGTGTCACATGTAGGACATGATGGCAGCTTCCCAGTATGCAATCTTCATGCATTTAATTTTATCTATCATTTTATACTTCTTCAGCTCTACATTTCTTCTGACATCAGCTTCTCTCATTTTTAGCCATAAAGTTCTCAGTTTTCTGTTAAGCAAAACGTCTGCAGATGAGGTGACAAACAGTGTTTCAGTGATGCCACATGTTGACTTGGTGAGTCTGTCTCCATACAACTGACTAATTCTGGTCACTGATGAAGTTACAGAGAAAATTGCTGTGCTGTAAAATGTTTCTGTGATTTCACCTCAGCTGCTTTCCCCTACATGAGGAAGAGTGAGGAATGAGTAATCTTAATAATGATGGTTTGCCCAACTTTGTCTGCAGAGATTCACTGTTGAAACGGGTTTTACTATTGTCTGTCAGGATAAATGAGGAACAGAAAATTCCCAATAAAGGAAGAAGTGGTTTCACACACAAAGACAGAAGCAGTGAGGGAGAAGACTCACGAAAACTGACAGGACCAAGAAAAGAGAAAGACTTGATTTAACTAAGGGATCAGCTCAAGATGTGGAAACAGTGGCTTATGCAGAAAACAAACTAAAAGGAGCAGGACAAAGAACAAAAGCCATTTTAGAGGACCTGCTTCCAGCCTTCATGATGTACCATAGAATTAAGGGGAAAAAAAGACTAAGAGATAAGTATAGGGTTTATTACTTTTGTTTTGTAAACAAGAAATAAAAGAGTTCAGCAAGCTTGAGCAGGTCCACTAAAAAGGTATTAGTAAGTATGTCAACACCTTCCTGAATACTTCCCAAATAAATTGGAGGGCTCACTTTGGTGCCCTCATGCCCAACAGTGATTTCTAGGGCGAAACAAAAACAAACAAACAAACAAACAAAAGTTCAACTCTGAGAAGCCTAAAACATTGGTGTTTTGTTTAGTGGAGAGGAGAAAAATGACTGCTGTTTTGGATGAGTACAGGTGTTTCATTTTGGGGGTAGGGGTGCAGTTCAGTGTACAATCCAAAAATATTATTGCTAGCATCACTTGAGGGGCAGGTGTATAGGTGGGAAAACAAAACCCATAGATTTAGCTTGTCTTCTGTTGCATTAGAGAAACCAAAGGGGAAACCAATTTTGGCAGGTAAAAAAAAATAATTGAAAAAAGAAAAGGAGGAAAGAGTTCATAGTTTAAAATCTCTAACGGGATTATAAAACACCAGGAACAACTAAACAGCACAGAAGATGAGGACTTCCATCTTTAGATCTGCTGATGTTTCAGATATAACTACAGAGAAGAAATAGATTTTCTGTTTTTACGACTTTTTGAAGGTAGAGCATTAATGTTCTACATAACTGCTTATATGCACAGTATTTTTATTATGTGAAATACCATTAATTTCCATGAGAGTTTGTGTAGTATGGTAACGATGTCATTAACCAAGGCTGTTAAACTCATCAAGCTATATACCATCCAAATTCCACCTGTGCATCCTATGCGCCAACTCCCGCAGCCCTGTACTGGCACCCCGCGCACAGCACATTCCCACTTGCCCTGGCTAGCAGAGGCCAAAGGCCGTAGCCCTGCAGCTAGAGAGTAACATGTAGGAAGTCGTGAGACGTTGCCCACATTATAGCCATTTGCCCAAGAACAAGATTTGTTCTGAAGGCACTTACAGATTGTACTTTACAGTGGACTGTGCCAGGGCTTCGAATGGCCTTGCTTATCACTCTGGACAGGTCTTTATTAGCTTTCATCTCCTTATCCCTCAGGGTTACAGGTTTATTCTCACAACAGCTTTTAGCAGTAGGAAGAGCAGCAACCTAATTCCCAGGGTGGAAGTGCTGCAAGTGCAGAAAGCATGACCTGCACATAGCAAACCCCTGTGACGGCCAGAGCCCCGAGCAGCACCCACCCTTCTGGCTAAGGACTGCTTCCCAGGGCTATTACTTCTGCAGCCAGTGTGGACATCAATACATGGCATGTTTCATAGGTGAATATTCACCTTTCAATTCATGCATGATAACTTATGTGCTTAGGGATTTTCAGGGCTTGGTCTCCTTATTTATTAAGGACTAATGCATCTTTGGGAAAAGACTGAAGGAATGTGTGGTGAGATGCACCATCTTCAGAGGAGCACTCAGAACAGCCCTGGGAAGTACAGCAACACTCCTTTGATTTACTGTCAATATCATTTCTTGTATGTACCAAGCTATGGAAAGAAGGTCCAGGAGGTCCCCAACCAGCAGGTTGAGGGAGGTGATCCTCCCCCAGCTCTACTGAGGCCACTGTGTGCAGTTCTGGGCTCCCCAGCACACCAGGGACATGGAGCTTCTAGAGAGGGTCCAGCGCAGAGCGACAAAGATGATTAAGGGACTGGAGTATCTATCGTATGAGGAAAGACTAAGCGAGCTGGGCCTGTTTAGCCTGGAGAAGAGAAGATTGAGAGGGGATCTTATCAACATGTACAAACACCTGAGAGGAGAATGTAGGGAGGATGGGGGAAACTCTTCTCGGTGGTAGCCAGTGATAGGACAAGGGATAACGGGTACAAATTGAAACACAGGAGTTGAACCTCCATGTGAGGAAGAACTTTCCTGTGAGGGTGCCAGCACAGGCTGCCCAGAGAGGGTGTGGAGTCTCCTTCTCTGGAGATCTTCAAACGCTGCCTGGATTTGACCCTGTGCCACGTGCTCTAGGTGTCCCTGCTGGAGCAGGGAGGTTGGATTAGATGGTGTCTAGAGGTCCGTTCGAACCTCAGGCATTCTGCGATTCTGTGATTCTGTGAAGTAATTTGTTCCTTCCTACCCTATTCATGCTGGTTTCTTACAGAAAAAGAGATAGAAAATACATCTCCATCCTCACCTGTCCAGTTGATTTAGGGGTATTGTGGCAAAGCAGGCCAGAAACTAGCAGAGGCCTTGGACAATGGAAGTTGTCACCCATCTTCATACCAAGACTTGCAGCCCAAATCATCCCTCTCTCCTTTACTGTCTTTCTTGATAATGTTTTTTTCCTTACTTAAGCTTCTGCCTGTCCCATGGAAGTCAAAGAGTTTTGTTAATAACTTCTACAGAAGCAAGATCAAGCTATTTATTTTTCTTTTTTTTTTCTTTGTATCTAACTTGGTTTGCAGTTGTGCTGATTGACAACTCCACTACAACTGCACTGAATTGCTGCCCAAATCAGTAATCTACTTTGGTGCCTTAATTAACTAGAGTTAAATTTGAATTGAATTGCTTTTCTTGGAGATCTTTTAGGGTGGCTGTCAATCTAAAGGTAAAGACTTTTATAAAAATGGTGCTGCTTTTTTATTTTGTTCAATTGCTTTAGATAAAGATATTTTTCTTCATCTCCTGCCTCTCAGTACTTACATTTTCGTATTTCATATTCCCCTCTATTTCCTTTTTTCATTTTTAATATATTCTTTTCTCCATCTTATTTTTTTAATTAGCTTTCTATTTGAATTTAATTATTTTCTTCTCTTTCAGCTAACTCCTGTCTTATGCAGCGCACTATCTCACCACCCCCTTCAATAAAGCTCCGTCTCTCAGCTTCACCTGCCCCTTTTAAGTCTTTTCTCTCTAATTTATTTTTTCATTTCTAATCCTCCCCACCCCATAATTCTTTTTTAACTCATGAGGTTCCTTCCCAACCGTAGGGCCTAAGTTTTTCCCAATTGCTTTCTTTACATCAATGCAATGCCATAGCTCCCAAATGAGTGGGACCAAACTTGTACCCTTGCAGTGTGAGGAAGAATCAGGTCCACAAACAGATTCCGTAAATAAAACTGGAAATTTTATTCCGGAGTAGCTGGAGAGTCTTCTCCAACAGAGAACGACTGTTCAACATATCATTACTGTCCATAAATAATGGGAATTTTTTCACATTCCTGATTCTAAGAAAATACAAGAGCATTGCAAGAAGTAGTTACAAAATATTCCTCATCTTTATCCATTTCCTACCAACATTTCCCTTCCCAGCACCCTCCTTCCTACAAAATTCACATATGTTATCTCTCTGGGGCATAAATTCTGATCTCGTGTGTACTGTTTTCACTCTGGCTTCACTGTGCTAATTTCTGTGCAGTTTCTCTTGAGTTATCCGGGCTTAAGCAAGGGCAGACTCATTCTTCCTCTCTATTAACTGTCTTGGGCTAGGATTTTTTTTTCTTTTACTTTTTAAATTAGATGTCCCAGTTGATCTTAAACATCTGGCTTCTTTCATTTCAGGAGTAGCTGAAGTTTGCACTCTCCACCAGCATACAGCAGTTATCAGTTAATGAGATGACTTGTAGCCTTGTCCACACTTGCATCACCACGGCTGCCTAAACGAGCTGATGAGCTGCATCCAAGGATTAGAGGTGCTTTTCGATGCTGCATGCACTGCAACCCAGGCTGCTCACTCTAGCAGCCACAGGGGCGATCGCGCTCCTCACAGTGTCAAGATGAGCAGAAACCCTTGTGCATTAAGGGTAAACAACCAAAATGAGGAACACAGCCCTTCGTTATCTGTTTAGACACTGCTGAAATCCCCTATATGCTTTTACAAGTGCATATATAGCTATAAGTATTACTCTTTTTATTTTCTCATCCTTTTTTTCAGTCTGCGCTTCCTGGCTTCGTTTTTGGAAGGTGCAACTAGGGTTAGAAAGGACACTCCAGCATTCATGGCTGTAGACTTCACCATCCCATAGCTATGGACAAATAATAAAAGGAAAAATGCCCTAGGAAAACAGGAAAGTGTCCTGTATTGGAACATGATATTTGCGGCTCCATACTTCCTGCATGAAGTAGCCACTTCATTACTCTGGGGCTTGAAAAAGAGCCATTTTTTACAATAATGCTACATTTCCTGTCTCCACAAGGACATCACAATTGTTGGGGTATGGTTCCAGAATATTTAATCTGAATCTTGGTATCATGATGAAGGCTTTCCAGCCATAAATGACTACCTGGTCAATTAAACAAAGGAGCTGAAGATAAGTACATTAATCTTCTGGGTGTTATTGATTACAGAAACACCACAACCTAACCATTTCAGCCCTGGAGTTAATTAGCTTCACATATACCCTTTCTTTTTTTTTCTACTCAGACCATAGAAATGAAGACGCCAGATGAAGGAAGGACTATAACATTAGGATCCATTTATCTGCGCAAAGGTATACTTTGTTCACTGAATCTAAATTACTTGTTCCATTTCCATATAACAGAGGCAAAATGAATAACATTTCTTCATATGCAGAGGCAGCGTTTGCACTAAGGTAATTATACTTGCCAAAACTAAGTAAAAGCTTCAGTGGCTGAATATTTTTGCTGTTAACCACTAATACTACCTCCCTTCCCTGCAAAAACTTGAGTTTTAGGCTTCTTTGACTTATTAAAGTAGAGAGCTAAGACACCACATTTATAACTAGCTTTATGTTATTATTATTAACTAGCTATACCAGAAGGCTCTGCAAGATCGCAACACAACTCTAGGCATTATGCAAACACCTACCAATACAGAAATCCATATATCCACTGAACCCTAGAAGATATTTATGCCAATGCAAAACGTATATCTAATACTACTCTTCTGGCTTGCTAGTACCTGAGGTCCATCAGTTAATCAATTGTGTGCAACGCCAAAATAGCATGGAAGGGAAAAAACAATCCCTGCCCTGGCAACCTTCTGAGCAGCTTTCCCATCCATGCTACTCTTGTGTGAGCTATACAAACAGGCAGCTAAGTCTTCAGGACAAGAAAGAATTCAAAATAAAACCCATACCAAAACAAAAAACCCATTGTGTACTTTCTGATTAATTTTGGAGTGCACCTGAAGCAATTACAGGAGTGGTAATGATATTCTTCATAGATTCTGTTCCTTAATGTGCACCATAATTAGAGAAAACCTGCATCCCAAAAGCCCTGGTCTCTGCAGGCTCAGGGGACTGGGGTGTGAAAGGGGAGGGTAAGGCCATTAAATGTAGCCAAGGCACTTCTGACTATTCCTCTCAGCACAGACCAATGCAAATATGTGCTCCAAAAATTAACACTGCTAGGAAGGAAACATCCCACAGGGAGAATCAATACCCAGCAAAGGATAATGGGAACCCTGTGCAAGCAGCTGTGATCTGCCCTCTGAACATTAGCACCTGTCGGTGACAGCAATCAATGCTGGTCAATGGGCAGCTCTCCTTACAGCTCAATTCACACAATGATCATTAGCTGGAACCAAACTGGTGGTACCCCATGCTGCCAAATGGTGTCCTTTTCTTCCTAAATGCAGACAAAAAGTGATTTCCTCGAATAACTGGCACTGCTCTTTTTAATCTTCCCTCCCTCCCTTCTGCTTTGCCCTTTTTGCTGTCTACAAAGACAATCCACCAGAAGCTAGAAATTAAGTTATTCAGCTTAATTTCAGAATCTATTCTGTCATGGGGTCAGGGTATGACTGGCACTTAATTCAGTTATAGCAAGGAATTTGGCCTTAAGTCACCATTTCTATTGGTGCAATGACTGTGTATGCTTGTCTTATACTTAATTATTATTAATATCCTTATTAATAATAGGAACCTTATTTATATTTCTTTCAAGGATAGTGAAAGAACAAAACTGGAGATTCTCATAGCAGGTTGGTACTTCAGTTATTTCTGTAATAAAGTAGTTTTGAGTAATTTTGCAGACATTGGCCTTTATGCCTGCCTAGAGCTGCAGAGTTTGCCTCATAGAAGACCAGGCATGTCTCCGCACTGTCACACTGACTAATAACAAAAAGAGAAAAAAGTAGATATAAGCAAAGAGTCATGATACTTTCATGGAGTTCACTGGGCAGAATATGGAATTAGTCCTGATGTAGTCAGCAGCAGTTTCTGAAAAAGTTCTGAAAAGGATTTTTTCACTCATGGGGAACTTCTTGTTTCTGGCGTGAGTAATAGCAAACAGTATCAACGACTGCAGATTAGAAACCTGAAATGTCACATTTTGACCCATCCCTATATCAATCTGCCTAATAGTCTCCAAGCTGCCTTTTGCCTCAGTATCCCTAGATGTTATGAAATACAACCAGAAGGCTGAACTTGAGAGACATTGGTTTCACTCCCCTAAACTCCATCTAACTACTCATATGGATTAAAAGCGTGTACTTCACTAGACTGAGGTCTGAGAAGCTGCTCTAAACACTGAAGCACTGAGGAATCTTTCCCGAAGTTTCCAGGAAGTCGTATTAGCCATTGTAAAGGACTCCAGATCTCACATTTCCCAGTTCCATGCTCTAACCATAATATCCAGCTTCCCACTAGAGAGCCTAGTGGCATTAGCAAACATAGAAAAGCAGATTGAGTTTATTGAGGTGCCAGCGAGGGCTCAGAAAGGTGGAAAATGACCAGATATATTTAAACTGGCACGATCCAGCTCACTACATTCTGAACAGATGCCAAAGGTTCAGGGGCATCATGAACACATCTTATGTAAGGGGCACACATCTCTGACACCTACTCATGGTACTGCCCACAGCTGAGTGACGGGCAGGGAGCAAAGGGCAGAGGATATGCTACACGATCTTTCAGACAGATTTCCACTTTTGCTGGGTTCTTCTCATGTGTGTGTTTATTTTCCTTGAATATTCAAGCATTTGGAGCTTTACAGTTGCCAGAGCTTATGAAAAGTGCGCATTTAGCTCAAAGAGTTCCCAGATGTGAATTTCAAAATGACACTGCGCTGATTAGCTATATAAGGCAGCCAGTCAAAGAGCAGAAACCATAACACATGACCCATCATTCCTCAGCCAGTCAGAATATAGTGATTGTTCAGGAATTATCAAAAATTTAGGAATACAGCAAAAGTCAAAGGCATAAACAAATAAATGTTCCTACTGCCCAGCCTGCACGTAGCACTTTATCCTGTCATCTTTGTGGTTTTACATCATCCTATTGGGAACAATCTAGAGAAGACCTATGAGTTCATAAGGACTTGGACTTCAAGACTTAGCATCATTCACAGCTGACTATTTCTCACTGTAGCTCACCCCCATAAATGATTCATGAGGGGCAGTTGAGCCCAGGGTCTCAGCTCTTGAGTCACACATTCCACAGGAGGCCTTCCTGCCTGGAGTACTGAGGATTCCTCTCTTTTTAAAATGAAGGAAAGGCTGTATAATGCATTGTAACACCCCAAGAGCCCAAAGGAGGGAGGAGTGGACCAGTAGGTTACATGTTGAATTCCGCCTGTAAAAAAACATCTCAAAGTAGTCAAGAAGCCCAGCTTTAAGAAGAGATAATATCTCTAGCTTGAGCACCCAGGAATATTGGGATGCAATTCTTCTAGCTGCCCACAAAATGCATGCATAAAACACACAAAACTACATAAAACTCCTGGCATGTTTTGCAGATATCCTATGGTTTGAGTCTTGTTTTTCAAGACACAGTCTGTACTTAAACTGGAGGTACTACAAAGGTCACAGTAAAGCTAATTTCATATCCATTTCTGATAAGTTTCTGAGCCTTGTCTGGTCTTTGTGTAATAAAGTGAAGCCTCAGACTCCCAACATTTTTGGACCTTTCTACTTAGAGCAGACTTGGTCTAATGACGCTTCCCAGCTCTAAATTAGCATTAATCCTAATTTCTTTCCTGTTACTTCATCTTAAGGAGAAAGGTTTAACAAAGAATATAGATGTCTCCTCAGGAAGCACAGTTAGTATTATTACAGAAATTTTTACTATAAATCAGCTATTTTCCCAAGTATAGCAACAATTTTGTCTTAAGAAAATGTGCTTTAGGAAACTGATAGTAGAACTGAAGCAAACAGATTTCTGCCTTTCTTTCTGTCATAAGCCTAAATCACAAGTTTGTTTCTCTGTGTACACTGTATACAACATAACAGGTTTTCCCTCTCTCTTGTGCCCTTGCTCCTTAAGGGAAAATAAATTAAAAAGATAAATTAAAGAGGAAAAAGAGAGAGAGAGAAATTACTTCTAGATTAGGATTATGTTCTACTAGCAATTTTAGGAAATCCTTAGATTTCAGCAGTTCCACTGAGCAAAATACAGTGATGATCCATTGCTTTCAAGCGCCACATAAAACATAAGATGAAATGCCAAGATGAGTTGACATTCCTAGTAATCTATACAGATGTTTACAATACAAGAGAAAATGCTACTTAGAATTCAGGTTTCAAACTCTTTAAAACCACTTTGATTGAAAAAAAAATTCATTGACTGACATTTCAAAAAATAGTTCCTATCTGGAAAGCCTTACATCCACAACCCAGACTTGGAATTCACATATTGCTTTCTTCTTCAGTGAAGGATAGCTTACACCAGTGCATAATGGGATTTTTTTAAAAACATACAGCTTTTGTGGTAGGAGTTCTTTATCCTATTTGGATAGTGCTATCTCTCAGCCTCTTTCTGACCTTTCACTCATTCCACCACAGACTTAGCCTACAAACTATTCAAGGTTATTTATACCACAATCATTGTTTATACAGAAGTGGGCAAGGGGGATTCAGTTGTTTGTAAATGCAGGAGGGCAATTTAAATAGAATGAAGTTCAGCTGCAGTGTTGGAATTCTTTGCTATGTCTCCGCAAGAGTCATTCACCACCACTCACTCTGCAGAGAACAAGGTTATAAGTCGCGCATCATACGCACGCCAGAATTACATGGTTTGTGGTAGATCTTTCCGGTGCCAGACCCAAACTCTCAGTCTCTGGAGAAAATGGGATTGCACTGATAGACAGTTGCAGAATTTGACTTTAAATCAGTAATCAGGCACACCAGACAAAAAACAACAGGCCTCTGCAGGCATATGTCCTTGATCAGATTATATTTGCACATGGAAATCATTTCTAGTTGCAGAGGAACACCTTCTGCTGTCCCTAGGAAGATCAATACTATGTAAAGACATTAAGCCATTCCATAGAAACAACAGTGGTCACCTCATCTGTCACCAAAGAACCATAGTAGGATTTACTGGGGGGAGAGGGTCTAGCCACCTTTTATTCCCATTAACAAAAATTATTGCACTGTGGCCTCTTCATCTTACAGACCCTAGCAACACCACACCTGCATGCAACGCAGAAAACAAATTATACAAATCTTTGCTTTATACTTCCCAGTTTGCTTCAAATGACAATCAAAAGGAAGAACCACCAAAGCATTAGGCATTTAATAAGCAGGCTGTTCTGGGATTCTTTGCCTTCATATTAATGCCTCTTTTAATTGTCTCAGGGTTGTATTTCTTTATTGAAAATCATTTTCAATGTAGTGGTGAAGAAAGACCAAATCTGTGCATAACAGTCAGACCCTTGAAACTGGAACAAGGGCAACTCCGTCAGATACAGTATGGCTGCAATTTAATGTGTCTGCTCTTCTCAGTATCACTCAGATTCCAGCTGTGTGTAGAACATGATATTATTATCTATGGGAAAAAAAAAAAAAAAAGGAGAGAGAAACAGTGGTTGGTGGTCTGGAACAAATTACTGTTGTTAAAGGTGAGGCATACGAGAGCTCAAAAACCATCAATACTACATATGTTTTGCGTGCCCATGCTGGTCACTGCCTGGGAAGCTTATATTCTTCACAAGCAGTTCTTTTTAATTTCTGTAATCCTATGAGGAAGGACTGAAGTTGTAGTTCAAGCTAAATGCTACCAGCTTCAAACATACAAAATTTTAAGTTTATAGGCTCATACTTTTAATCTTGCATTACCTCTTGTTATTTAGTGTGTCAGGGATTTTTAATGATGAAGATTAAGTTTTGCTTTTGGATGGTATTTATTTTTAGATCTCAGTGCATTCTACCTAAAAAGACACAGAACTGAGCAACAAAGAATTGAAAACTACAGAACAGTTCACTGGCAGAGGCAATATTAGATTCCTTGACTCACTGCTTTGCCCCCAGATCGCAGTGGTAACCAGACTGGTCTTAAACTCACATGCCCAGCATTGACTGCGTTTTCCAGCATTCTCAGCATAGATTGTACAAGCATTGCCTCGACTGAAAAATGACAAAGAGGAAAGAAAGCAAATCAGAAAAAAAAAAAAACCTGCATGTGATAGATGTGAATGGAAATTTTTGAACCCATTAGCTCAGAAGTGTGTTCATGCTGACATATGAAATAGCTGCGGACTTAGAACATTTTTTCTGTGATGCTTAATAAACCTTGCAGCCATGACAAACTAGAAAATTGAAAGGTCAATTTTTCTCACAATAACACTTATCTACAGATTTTTCTCCACAATTCTTACATTTTTCTTCCCATAGTGAAGGGTACTTTTTCACCCTTATCAAACACAGAAAATTTTTCTCAGATTTGCAGATAGAACTGAAATAGTTCATTCAGGCAGATGAATATCTCAGAAGAAAATTCGGTCACATGAAGGAAGATTGGAATTGGAATAATTTTTGTAGGCATTGTCTTTCTAAAATACCACTTTTCATTATGAAGAACTTGTCCCCAGGATAATCCCAGACTCTTTACAGACACATTACTGATAGGCTTCTGCGCATACATTTGTATCCAGACTGTCCTCTAGATGTGCAGCCATTCCCTGTGCTGTGACAGCTGTGGCTCTTTTAAAGACCACCAAATACTGCAGGATAACTAACCCCCTGCCCACAAACGTCACCATGGGAGACAAACCCTTACTCCTGCAAGCAGATACTGAAGCTACCTTCGAGCCACTCTGCTGTTGTGAATGTGCTTGCTGCAGTGGATGGCAAAAAAAAAAAAAAAAACAACTGTGAAGCAGAGGTCAGACTGAATGACCTCCCAAGGACACTGACTTTTCCTCGGATTCTATGAAATATACCCACGGGGACATGAGACAGAAACTTTTGCTACTGCATAAACCTGAGGATTTTGTATTGGATATAATTGAGCTATCGCTAGCACACTGCCATCTGATGTAAGGTGCTGCATGAAAACTACATCCTGAGCATGTGAATAACCTTTCTTTAACATGCGTTTCCACAGCATTAATTCATTATATGGGGCTGCACAACAAAATCCAGTGGAAACATCATGGTCTTACATAAAACCTAAGCAACTCTGACAATTTAGGGATTTCTTTGCACTGTACTACAGCCTTTAAGCAAAAGCCCACACATAAAGTTAAGTGTGAAGCATCTTTCCTGGGGCTTTACTGCAATGGGGGCTGTGATGCCGGGAACAGCACGGCTCTCAGCCACTTGCAGCAGTTATGCAACACTGAGCTGGAGCAATGTTAGATCGGGACCTCTCCTCCTCCCCACCCTTGACAAAAATAGGGCTGACAAAGTTGTGGAAGGAGTCAATACTTGATGACAGATGCAAGCACAGCGCAAGGGAATGCTGTGGGGAGCGTAGCGTAAGATAAGATTACACTCATGCAGAATTGCAGTTTGCAGGAAGAGAGATGTTACCCCTCCAGCACACATACGTTTTATTGAATCACAGATTAATATTTACGTTATTCCTGCAGATTCAAAGGGCTCCTGCAGAGGGGGAGGCACTGGGGGCAGTTACCCCAGCGCTAACAAGCAGTGCACAACAGTAGTCTCATTTCACTTGCTTAAGAAAAGGAATTTCAGCATTACTCTAACAGAAGTGCTCAAAAAGTCCCTTTTCACACTTATACTGTGCTTTGATCATGAGTGTAGTCCTCAGACATTAACTACTTAGGATTATTTCAGTAAATATTTGAACCCACCAACAGTCACTACCTGGTGTCAGTGACAGGACACTCAAAATCCACTCAGTGATCCAAAGCATGCGCACTCCAATGGAAAGACACGTCCTGTCTCCCATCCAGACTCACATGGGTTGAGGGTCAGGCTCTTAGAGTCTGCACATGACCGGTAATTTTTAAATGATTACAATGAAAGGAAAGACTGCCTTTTAATGTCCAAGCACAACAGCTGCAATGTCACTGGGGTTGTGTTCCGAGATGCTCCTAGACTGCAGCCCAAATAAGTGTCTTAATGATACTTTGAAAGTATGTAAAGCACTTCTTTTATATGCAATGACAATTCTGTCTGGGCCCATCGTCTGTTTGTCCAGCCAGAGCAGAATTAGAATTAATGAACCAGATTCTACTCTTATTTGCACTACCTGCAATGACAGTAATTTCAGTGAAGCTATCTCTTCTGCAAATAAATGGAAACTTGGACTAAGTTACTTTATTTATGGCAGTGAGCTTACAATTAGATGATTGGACCTTTCAGCTCCAATGGATCATGAGGTTCTCTAAAGACTAACTCACCACTCAAGGCCTGACTTTGTTCACAGGCATCTACTATTTAACGGCAGTTCTTAACCAACAGCTTTAGAAAGGACATAGCACAAACTATGTTATTGAAGACATAGGAAGAGTTTTGGAAACCAGACTACAATTGCTTGCGCTGGAATTTGACCAGACGCAGACACTGCACCTCCATTCCTATTAGAAATACTGCTGAGGCCTTTAATGAATGCAATTGATAATGACCTTGTCCTGCCATCAAATCCACAAGAGCTTCTTCAGTGCAGTGTCCCATGATGGGCCACAGGTGTATTACTGACTCAAAGAGCTATTAAGTCATCTTTTAGTTGTAGTAATTGTTATTTATATGGTGATCATGAAAAGTATGTCTGATGCTAAATGGAAAATGAAACATAGATTATACTCTTGTCCTTAAAAACTGATAATCAGAATGAGTCCACTGGGGTGCACAGAGCTGTCCACAGAAAGGAATGGCTAAGATACTGCAAATTACTATTATTGATATCTCAAAAGAAGTAAGAAGTGATGAGCTAAGTGCAACATGAATGAAAATAGGGTGATGGTTGACAAAACAATAATAGCTCACAGCATGAGTGGGAGGTGAATTAGAAACAGACAAATGGACCGATATTATTTCCAGCAATACTCTGATATACCTGCTGCCCTTATAATAGACCAGTGTCAGGACTGCAGCATCCCAGACAATATCTGATATGCCTTGAGATTGTAATTGCCGTCTGTGATACACATTTGGATTTTGCGAGTTCTCTTGAAAGGATTGGAGCTGTTATGAACATACAGAGGAAGACACGAGCCTGCCCAAAGTTCTTCCAGTCTGAAAGATAATCCACCCCTAGTTTATAAATACCTGCATGGGGAAAAAAAAAAAAAAAAAGAACTGCTTTATTCTAAAACTCTCAGCTTTTGTAGGCTATGTCTTGCTATATAAAGCCAGACAGCCTAATGAATGATACTCACTTGTCAGCACGCTGCACACTCAGAGGTCAGGCATTTCCACATACTAATAGGCTCATTAAAATCTGGAAGCCAGGGAGGTTCATAGCTCTTCACCTTTCTGGTTATTCACTTGTTTTTCCCTAGAAAAGGCAATTGTCCATTTTCCCTTTTCTCTTTTCCTGCAATTAATATAAAATTTGGGGAAACAGGGTACAGGATAGAGGTGAAGGAGGTTAACATAGGAGTCTTGAGAAACTTTAAGAGGCCATAGCCGCTCATTAGGCAAAATCCACACCGCCATCAGTATATAGGCGACTAAGGAAGCCATACCTCAGGGACAAGCAACAAATCAAGTGTGACATTCAGGCTTATTGGATGGAGAAAAGGCCTCTGGGAATTGACAGCATAGTCCTTGATAGTAAAGTGACTTCAGTGAAAACGTATGGAAGCCAGCATATGGTTATGCCATCTGATCACGTATTATACTTTAAAGGACAGGGATCTGGTAATAGCATGAGGTTACAGTGTTACAGTGGCCTGCAGCATATGTGCTTCTCTCACAGCAAAAACTTCTGCCTGTCTCCTCCACACACCTACCAGGCTCTGTCCATCTGATTGACTAGAGCAAGTGACTTTGACCGCAAAACATACAGCCCAGGGAAGGAAGGGCTATAGCATATTAATGTAAGAATGTAGTTGATTACAATGTAAGCTGCTGAAAGCGAGCTGACTATAGCACAAGACTGGAAGAATGTGGCTGTCTGCAGGGTCTAGCTGTGAGGCTGCATCTATCTATACCTTTAAGTATATTGCGGGTTATGGTCAGCTGTCATGCAACGGGAGTGGAGCAGTGGGGTTGTCACCCATCGAACCATGGCACTTCTAGTTACTGTATCTTTGATAGACCTCCCGTCCGTCTCTGGGCAGCTCCCGCATCTCCATGAGAGTGGTGAGGAAGAAGGAGTCTTGCTGTAAGCTTGATTACACAATTCCAAATCTCCAGTTGGACAGGAAGTTTGGAAGCTAGAAGTTTTTCTGCTCTTGTAGTTAATAGAATTATTCCATTATTAACAACCTGATTTGCTTTGAATGCCCCTTCTGCTGTATATATAGGAGCACCCTAGATATTATAATAATAATAAAAAAAGGTTTATTTGTTTTGGAACAAATATACTGCCTGGGATTTTTTGAATAGTGGAGAGTAATCAAATGAGACTCATTTTTGTATCTGAGATGCTATAAGAACACGCTGAAGTGTGTGTTTTGTTTTCTTTTTCTAATATACACAAGGAATATTTAAATAATACAGCACCACAAAAAATAGATCTAAACAAAATTCTTAATAAAGGACAACCAATCCTGCAATCAGACCCTTCAGGCCTGTCCTGTCTGAAAGTCAGGGCGTCCACCTGCTCCGAGCTGACTGCTATATTTATATAGGCATCAGACTGGGATTTGCCATTTACTCTCTGCCCTGAGTTAACGGAGTTGAGCCCCACGCGGTCTCGGGGAGGATGCTTAGGATAGCTCTGCTCAGGACCGTGGATGCCTTCCCCAGCTGGTGCAGCATGCCTGCCTGTGCCGCGCCACACGTTCGGAGCGATGGGCAATTCCAGACACCTGTCTTCTCCTTGTCACAACAGATTGCAACGATGCAGCAGCCCGCAGCTTTTCAGCTTTTAGCTTCCATGTTCCAGCTCTCCTGTTCTGGAGTTTTCATGTGCAAGAGTTACCTGGTCTCATCATCAGGACCAGTGCATCCAAGTCTTTCCAGGCCAGGCTAAAGCTTTTGATATTTCTCTCTACATGGATGAAGTAGATAGATAGACTGAGCTTTTTCCTTTTCAGTTGTATCAGCTATTAGTATGTGAATGTTTTGTCCCTTTTTTCCCTCTAAAAAAAGAAAGCTTAAAATGTTATTTGCTTTGGATTTTGAGAGGTACAAACTCTACCACATGGCAGACACATGTGAATCCATATGCTAGCATGTCTGTAAAGCTGAAAGAGATTAAAGCCTGAAGCTTCTATTAAATACTCTCTTTTTTTTTTTCTCACATGCAACATTTTTAGATCCAGCCCTAAATGTTCACCGACTCATGCATATTTTTGAGCCAGCTCTATTCTTTGTGATAAATCACACTGCTTGTGTGTTGGTTTAGTGACAGCTAGTTACCTGAAATCTTCTAAAGTAAAATGTTTTATAGCCATCTGAGGGGAAAAAAATGTGTGATCTTTGCCTGACTGCTGGAACAATATGACAAGAGGAAACATACTGCATTTAAGGCCACAGCATGCCAACTTTCTTTCTTTCTTTCTTCTAGAAATGGACAGAACTGAAAGGAAAATGACTGCTGGCATATTGTGAAAGTGTTTCCAAGTTTGTACAAAATCCAGTGATAGATGCAAACACAGACAAAAGCCTTCATAGAAAACTAAAACTTTTGCAAAGAAAGCTGAAAAATGTCCTATGGAAGAAACAGAACTATCGTGCTTAGTCCTTCCAACAAAAAGAAACAGTTTTTTAGATTTATGCTTCAGAATCAGATTTATTGTAGATACTAAACTAAGCATAGATATTAAAGAATACTATTCATACTCTAAAAAAGCAACTATCATATTTAAAGCAATGCAAAGAAACTTTCTCTTCTTTAAGAGATTTCAAATCCTGGCATTGCCTGGTCTACTTAGAAGTTAGCCACCTTGAATTACCTCACATTACCATGGTGTACAAGCATATACACAGGCAGCTGGGTGACAAGCTACCCTGCATGAACTGTTCTGTGATAGCAGCTTGTATGTAGGCTTCCACACAGATCCCTAAGGGGCAAATCAAGCTCTCCCCTTGAATTAGAAATCCCTATGGCATGGGAAGGAAAGATGTCTTCCATTCAGGTGAAGAATGAGAAGGAAACTACATATAGACCATTAGCAGGGAGCAGCTGTTCCTGTTTCCACATCCTTTCCCATGACATTGACTGCGCAGCAGCAGCCTCTGTGCCGTCAGATGACTCAGACCATGCACCACACCAGGCCAGTGATAATGAAAAGACAGAGCTACAGGCCTTTAATTCTTCCCTGGCAATCCTTTTATCTTAAATCAATCACAAAAAATATGAGTTTGTTATGGATTAGAGATTTTCCTACTTCTGGATAAATATGAAATCTCATTCCTTCACAACAAAAATGTAGGAGAAAATAATTTCTTCTTCTTGCTTGGTGGAAATGCACTAGCATAATACAGGCTTATGCAGTTAGGCTAAAAAACTGTGTTTCTCCTCTTGATTAAGAGTAATTCGCATCATAGTTATGTTATCATCATTAATATGACATCACTGTTCTATGAGTTGGAGAGAAATATTTGATGAAGTGTTTCATCATTCATGAATTTGTATAAAATTCTTGCTGAATATGTTCATCACTGAGTAAGAACCTGACAAAGATTTCTCACGGAACAATTTTCATTATCTAATTTAATGGTCAAAGTCAGCAGATCTAAGTTGATTTTTTAATGAATCCAAGAGAAAAAAAACACCAAGACCTTACTAATTTTCAGCAGAATTTGGGCATTAATTCTCGGTAGGTGCCTTTCAAAGTATCAGTCTCAAGCTCAACCAAGAGTAAACTCTTCTCAATAAACACCCAGAACATCACTAACATCAATTTCACTGGGTGGGTCGAATGAAGAGTAATTACAATTCCAGCTGCCAAATTCACCTCAGTTGTAAGTAATCATGATTTGCACTGAGATTAAGAAGTAAGGGAGACTCAGAACCTCTGTATATCCAGCCACATCTATTAAGTGGTAAAACATGGATGTAAGCACTTTATTCATGTTTGAAAATGTTGACCTTGATGTGCGAAGGTCACACATTAAATCTATTCAGGAATGTGAATAAAGCCAAGACCACCCTATTCCCTAAGCAGATCGTGCTTCTTCTTTTATTGAAATCATTCCACAGTACCTTGGACTCTGAACCCAGATTAGTATTTCCCCATTATCCATAATTAGATAATTATAAAGTGGACTGCATGAACTGCTCTGTGTGGACTCCACATAATAAAGTGGACTCCCCATAACTACCATAATTATACTAATGCAGATTGTTTACATGAGATTACATGCATTTGTAGTAAATGTATTTTTGCTTATTATTCTATTATTATACTATTAAAGCATTGTTGTTTATTATACTATTCTAATCATTTTATATGAATCAAATAAATCAGAGTATTAAAACAGTCCTTCTATTAAAAGGTCCTTTTTCACAATGCAAGAATAGAGTAGCACAGTGATCTGTCATCATTTGGATTTCTCAAGGAAACTGTGAGGGTGAAAGAAAGAACAAGACGCTGAAGCTGTAGTAGTTCATTACAGACTTTCTAGCTTTCTCTAATTCCCAGTCCCAGTTCTGTGAAGGCACCTTCCACAGGCACCAATTTCTTCGAACTCCAAGCCACACACAGACCAACCTTACCACAGCCACTGCACATGCCCCCTGTTCTAATTTGGAGGGAGCTTCACCCTGAAACATTCATTATATGAATTGAGATGAGAAGTCTCTTAACTCAAAATATACAGCTCCCCTAAGTCAACTCTTCCATTCCTCACATTAGAAGCTTTTGAGGCCATTTGCATATTGCACTAATAGATGCAAACTTTCTTAGGGAGAAAAAAAATAATTAAGTATTTTTCAAAGCTTTAGGCTCAATAGTCCATTGTCAACATTCAACATTTCTCTCAGACCACAGACCACTCAGAAAATTCTCAGTAGAAATCTCCCAATAGCTCACAGGGGCCTGGGGACAAGTAGGAACTCAACATGCTGTCTTGCACACGGTCACTTAGAAAACAATCATCTACAGCGTCTTATAATCATGATATCTGACCACCTTTAGGAGCAGATTATTTGGAAAAACTAGGTAAAGATTAATAGTTAGAGGGATAAAGTAAACACACCTGGACTTTCTCTGCAGTAAATACTCTGAAGTGACCAGTGATCTGGATCTAATCTCTTTTCTTCAGTAAAACATAAATTCAACAGTGATTTGGATCCCAATTCAGATTTCAAAGTTAGATAGGCCAGACTAAATCCATGATCTGCAGGCATACGGAATACAACCAAGAATATAACCCGGAACAACACTGTCTTTTAACAACAACAGCAAAAAAATAGCCTCTCCTTCCAATTTTGTCAGCTTTCCAGCTTCCGTCTGCCTCAAAAAGGGTCATTAGAGAGAATGACACACTTACCTGTTGCAGACAATCTTTGCTGTGCATTCTTTCTATTCTAACATACTAGTCCAGAGTTAATAGATTGATTTTTAAAAAAAGGTAGGAAAATAAATAAATAAATGAACTAATTTGCTTTTCCCTGAATCACCTAATTAAATTACCTCCCTACAGTAGCTGAGCTAATTGCTCTTACCCTACAGTTCCGTATTCTCATTTCACCTTTCCTAGCTATTTTCTAACCGCAGTCCCTATCAGCTTCAAAAAAAAAAAAAAAAATCCACCACTTACAGCAATGTTCTGTGTTCTTGAAGAAGAGAAAGACCTTGGAGATCCTCCAGAGTGAGCAGTAAAGACCTGCAACTGGAAGTTCAGTAGCACTGTTCCTAATGACTCACTCTGAATAGCAACTGGAAAACTTCAGTCTCATCCTGGCCAATCAAGAGAGTCTCCTTATGGTCAACCCACAGGTTTCTCAGGCCCCAAGCATTTGTCTGGTATTCTAATAGGTGAAATAGGAATTAATTCAGGTAAATTCAGGAGGAAATGTCAGGAAGATACACAAAAAATCAAAAGTGAGGAACATAATGGTCCCCTGTGAGCTTAGAATATATAAGTATAGGTCTGTTCTCCTGCAGTAGTCTTTATGCAGTGTTGTCACACATTTCCTAGCAGCAGAGACTACCAGCATTCCTCAAGTTTCCCAGAATTATTGTTACTACATGGTAACAATACAAAAGGGGGGGAAAAAGGCCTTTTTGATAGCCAGTCTCAGTAATTTCCCTCAACTGCCTGCAATACCAAGAAATTATGACAGGACACATCCTATAAACAGTTCTCCACAGTTCCACTCACAATCATTGTGAAGTCAATAACTATGTCATATGGAGAAGTGTGGATTTCACAGAATATCAACCTTTCAGGTCTCCTTGTAAGGTAAAAATTTGAGGCTGGGATTGAAAGCAATCAGCATTATCTGTATGAAGAGGTCTATACTGCCACTGCCTAGCTTACATGTTTTTTTGTGTACAGAGGAAATAATAGACTTATAGTTTATAGGCATATTTTCAGACAGTTATTTTCAGACTAAGTAATATTATCTAAATTATACATAAAAAATAGGAGAAAATGTATATGCAATCCATTTGATTTCTGTA
The DNA here is from genome assembly GCF_000705375.1 of Tinamus guttatus. The sequence continues at coordinate 303,091 of NW_010589229.1, read as the reverse complement.
TTGTGACTCAATATAGTTGAGTCAGATGCTGACCTTTTTTTTTTTTTTTTTCTGGCACTAAATGTCTTCTTCCTTTCCAGATTTATAGAGCACCATATTGATTTTAGGATTATAGTGGTTTGTAAAGGACTGCTTTTATCACCAGAATTTAAAGAAGACCAGGCCCAGCAACTGGATCTCATGAGAAATCTTGGGCAGGCAGATTAGATTAGTAAGGAACAGATTAACAGATATATAAATCTAAGGTTGAAAAGATGAAAATCACATTCAATAATTTCAGAAAAAAAAAAGAAATATTTCTTATTCTCATTTGAAACCAACAGGAAATTAGAGCTAGTAAAAATTTTTCAATGAAATAAAACAATATATTTTTCAGTTGGTTCCTCCCTGTATTATGGCTTTTTCAAAAAGCTACCAAAAACAGCATCAATATAAAATCCCCATTTTTTCAGCTGTGTTGAATTTTGAATGCTAAAGACAAGGAAAGGGAGGAGGTGTTTCTGGGAAGTTATTGCAACGAGGTAAACCCTCAGTAGCCCACAATGGTGAGATCAATCAATTTAACTCCAATATATCTGGCTAATAATTATTCAGAAGAGTTTTCTTTCCTCTCAGTGGAGTGTGCAGGTGTGCACATCCTGTTCTGATGTGACTAGTCGAGTACACATGACTCTTTTTATAACATTCATCTTCTACCGCAGCGAGTGCAAACCTGGCTGTCTGAAAATGGCAACCGTGTTTCTGCAGCTCCGGCAAGCAAGGCCAGTCGAGGGCTTCCAAAAATATTTCCCCCACTTTAGGACAAAGTCTTACATGAAGTACAAAGAACAGGTGTGCATGGGAGCTACGTTGTCTCTGTTGTTTTATAACAAGCCCTCTCTTTTTTTTTTCCTACTTCAGGGCTGTGTCCATTAAATGCAATTTAGTGGGATCATCAGAGCTTGAAAGGGCAGATCAAACAGCACTAAGATTCCCAGCTGTGCAGGCCCAAATTCAGAGTGAACATTAACCTCAGCATTCAGCAATAATTTAGTCTATTTGAGACAGGAAGATGCTCTGTTATATTCCTTTCTTGCATGATCCTCATTGTTTTTTCCTCTGAAACAGTCATATTTTCCCCTGAAACAGCCACATAAAAATTGCTCGTTTATCACATATATATAGGTGTGTGTATATATATATATATGGCATAAGTGTTTATATATCTGTCCTGCAGTTAATTTTAGAGGCACATCCAGGGCTCAACTGGCTAAACTGACATCTTAGAGTCTCTTCCAGAGGAACAGACTGCTTCTATTATTATTATTTTACTGTTTCTATTACTATTATTTTACAGTGCCTGGACTGAAAGAAACCTCAGCAAATGCAGGGACTCTACAAGGTCATATTTACATCTTTGTGGTATTGCGGCTGAAACCTGATGGCGGAGGCTGAGGATAATGCTGAAGGTAGTTATTTGAGGCAGATGTTGATCAGAGATTGTACTTTAAAGGTAAACAGTGAAATGGTGCTTTTTTCTCTTTTTTAAAACCTTTTTTACTCCATTGATAGCTTAAAGTACTCAAACACTGCTATTCCTAGCACCTGAAGATGAGAGATATGTGTAGAATGATTTGCCTCCCAGCCAGATAGGCTGCACCTCAGCTGACTGTATGCATGATATATCTCTCCATTTCACAGGAGATTTCTTCCTGACATTTTTTTAAATTGTATGAGACATATAGTAGACCAAGAATCCAAATCTGCAGCTGTCCTTAAGTTAAAGGAAGAAAATGATGGGTGGCTCATCTCCGCAATACTCCTTACACAAACTGTTAAATTATGTATTAGAGAGAAATTAGCTGTTTTGATGGACTAATAGTGATATAGCTAAGCAATAGCACTTTTATTGCTGCATCCAGTACTGGATACACCTGGGGAAAGGCCAACTCATAACTGCAAATTGTGGAGGAATTTCAATTACTTGCCAAAATGTAGAAATAACCTTTTTTCCCCCCTCTTCCCTTGTTCTTTGCTTCTATACCATACTGTGCTACATAAAACATTTTGCTTATTTGGATTTTTCCTAAGCACTGAGATTTATTTTGGATCAGTGAGGTTAGAAACCTTCCAGAGGCTCAGGAGACTCCATAAGCCCAAGAGCCCAGCGTTTGCACCTGTCAGGATCATGGTTTCTTTCAGCAGACTGGCAACTTGGAAATATAGCAGACACATTTCTGCATCTATTTCCTTCTCTACCTTAACAAGAGAAAGCGGTATTGTGTAGGTAACATGTAATCAAAGGTTTCATTTGTCAGATTAAATGGATTGTGATTCTTTTCAGAAGTGCATAAAAGCTGCAGCAAACTCAGTATGCTTGCACAATTCCCCAGGTACACAAACAGTAGTGAGCTTGCCTTGGAGAATATTAGAAGGATTAAAAGACTATATAAAAAAGAATAAATAACTTAGATGATTACTCTGATTAAGGAAAGCAATGCCTGTCAGTGTGTTTGCACGAATCTTCACAGTCACATTAAAGGCTTAACTAATTTTTAGTTAAGAATTCAGGTCCAACCAAGAGAAAGAAATATAAAAAGGCAAAAAATAATTAATCCAAAATATTCAGAGTCAGGAAATACAAAAAATTCTTGCAATATCCATTTCCTTTAAACCCATTAAATTTACTGAAAGATACATTCAATAAAATCAAAGACGGATTTCTTCTGCTGGGGTATGTACTTTAATATTGCTTCTTTCCTCCATTCTTGCTGACCTTCCCTCTAGAAACCAATCCAATATTTGAATCTCTTCTGCATATAACCATTAACAAAATAATGGAAAGCAAACAGATCCTAGGATCTTGAAGTTTGCAGACAGCACAAATCAAAACTAGAGACAGATCATGGAATCATAGAATCACAGAATGCTTAAGGTTGGAAGGGACCTCTGGAGGTCGTCTAGTCCAACCCTCCTGCACACGCAGGGTCACCTAGAGCACGTGGCACAGGACTGCATCCAAGAGGCTTTTGAAAATGTCTGGAGAAGGAGACTCCACAACCTCTCTGGGCAGCCTGTTCCAGGGCTCTGTCACCCTCACTGTTAAGAAATTTTTCCTTAAGTTCATGTGGAACTTTTAATGCATCAGTTTCCAGCCCTTTCCTCCAGTTCGGTCGGTGGCCACCAGTGAAAAGAGGCCAGCACCATCCTCCTCACTGCCTCCCTTGAGGTACTTATAGACACTGATCAGATCCCCTCTCAGCCTTCTCTTCTCCAGGCTGAACAGGCCCAGCTCCCTCAGTCTTTCCTCATAGGGCAGATGTTCCAGGCCCCTGATCATCCTTGT
>NW_010589229.1:276665-299467 GCF_000705375.1 Tinamus guttatus | reverse complement strand
TCCAGGTCATTGATGAATAAATTGAACAGGACTGGACCAAGGACTGACCCCTGGGGGACCCCACTAGCCACAGGCCTCCAACTAGACTCTGCACCGCTGATCACCACTCTCTGGGCCCTGCCATCCAGCCAGTTCCTAATCCACCTCACTGTCCACTCATCTATCCCACACTTCCGGAGCTTGCCCAGGAGGATGTTGTGAGGGACGGTGTCAAAAGCCTTGGTGAAGTCAAGATAGACGACATCCACCGTTCTCCCCTCATCTATCCAGCTGGTCATTCCATCCTAGAAGGCTATCAGGTTAGTCAAGCAAGATTTCCCCTTGGCGAATCCATACTGACTACTCTTGAGCACCTTCTTGTCCTCCATGTGCCTGGAGACAACGGCCAGTATGAGACGTTGCATCACTTTTCCGGGGACGGAGGTAAAACTCACTGGCCTGTAGTTGCCTGGACGCTCCTTCTTGCCTTTTTTGAAGACTGGCGTGACATTGGCCTTCTTCCAGTCCTCTGGCACCTCCCGCGTTCTCCAGGATCTTTCAAAGATGATGGAGAGCGGCTTAGCTATGACATCCGCCAGCTCATTCAGAATTCTGGGGTGCATCCCATCAGGTCCCATGGACAGAAAGAGGCCTTCGCTTTGGAGATCAACATTTTGGTTGCACCTTAGCTCTTCAGCAGGCTAAATCTCGTGGTAGGTTCTGTTTTGAACAATGAATGACTAAGAATTAGAGCTCCACTAAAAAGTGTGAATTAGGTTTCTAAATCAGGTATAGTTGAATATCTTCAGCCAAAACCCCTTTGAAAAAATCACATTAGGTGCCTATATAAAAATTTGGATACCCATATGCTTTTTGCAATTCAGGCATATGAAACCAAAGTGTCTAAATCTGACTGGCTTTCTGGTTGTATCTGAACCCTCATTAAAGTTGATACTGCTCTATTATAGGGCCATTTGCCTGCCATTTTATCAGAAATGCTCAGAAGATGCTCCAAGCAGTGCCGAGATATAAGACAATGTCAACTAACACCACGACCAATAGTCAGCATGAAGGAATATGACTGGGACACTATGTTGTCTTCCCCATCCCATTCTCCTTTCAACCGTGCATCCTTTTGATGTTATTCCAACAACATGAAGGAAGAGAAATGTAAGCACCCCACAGCAGCCCATCATTGCAGAATTACATTTATGCTGAGCCAGATCCTCCAGCTTTAGTGTTCTTTTATGCTGACAGTGCAGTGGAAAGCAGCTGCACAGCAATGGAGACTCCTGCCCTACATTTCTATTTCTATCTAGCCCAAAGGAATCATAAGAGGATGACCACATCAATCATAAACAACCGGAATATATTTTGATGCATACTATGAAGTTGGATGAATATTGCATAAAAGAGGATTGTGTCTATTTGTTAAAAAAGAAAGCATGAATGAAATGACTTTGTGCTTTGTGAATATTCAATAGTTAGGCTGCTAAAATGTTCAAAAGAAGCACATGTGCATTGAAACATTTACAAGCACATTTGTGCTAATGTTGTTGGAGGTAACGTTCTCACTGCCATCTTGAAATCTTTTCTCCTCGTCAAAATTTCAGTTGCCCAAATCAGGGGACAGAAACAACAATATGTGCCCTACTTAATCATTCACATATAAAAGCAGCTGACACATAAAGCCTTGCATGAAAAGGTTCACAAATGGTAAACAGATTGCATAAAATGTTAAGCAAAAGAAAGGAACACAGAAATTGCCAAATATCCAATAAAATATAACAGAAATTCATAAATGAAACATGAAGAAACTTCAGAGTTATGGCGCACAAGATTTAAGCAAAATATTATTGTTGTCTGCACTTCCACTGGATACCAAAAGCGGTAAGCATACAAGGAGAGGCAATTTCAAATTTCTTGTCTGAAATAGGTAAGTAAGTGAGATGAATAGTAAGATGGAGCTGATGTACCATGTCATGGAGACATAATCCAAACACTGCACAGATGTAGTAGGTGGCAGAAAAGTAGCAATCAGGCAAACAGAGAAAGGAAAGAAATCCCTTCAGCAGCTTTTCACTTGTTAAATCCATGACTGTGCAAGTCACAGGGAGGTAGACTGACCCAGTAAGGTGGAAACCCCAACCTTCACAGCCCAATGTGTTCTCCATTAGATCATTCTTCCAAGTGCTTATTTAAGGCCCCACCTACAACCAAGCTCTGTATAACGTCTTCTATTAAAAGCTCAGCCAGTTCTAGCACCATAACATGAAAAAAAAAAATTGAAAACATTCTTCTGTAGTTGAAAAAAAAATTGAATACATGATCTCCAATAGGAAGGATCAGTGTGAGGGCTTCAGATCTCACCAATAGACTTGTACAAAGACTATTCCTTGCTGGCCTGGGTTTCATCACTAATTTATACAGAGGGTGTATGTAGAATATATTCACTGCAGAGAAACTTGTTCAGTTCTAACTGAACTCAGCAAGAAGCCTTCAAGAACTGGTATGGGCACGTCTTTTGAGAACGTGTTTTACTGAAGAAAAAAATTAAAAATATGAAGACAGGGAACTGACATCCAAGTAAAACATAAACCATGTAGCATTTTATTTCCTAAGAAGTCATGCATTTCATGCTGCCTACCAGCTTTTAAAGGTCAAACATGTAAACTTAAGAAGTGTGTGTGAATGTATACTAGTCGCAAAGCTCATTTTTGTCAGTTCTATGAAGCAATAACCCATGAAATATAGTTGATATCTCATGGGCACAGTTCTCCATGCCTGCAAACATTTAAAATTGCACTTGTGGTACATAAAAGATTTATAATGATCTCACCCACAAATATAAATTTTATCCCACATAGGAGAAAAAGACCTAGAAGCAGAAGCAGTGAACAGCTGAATATAAGCACAGTGTCATAAATTCATAACACTTACAGCTTTTTAACAACCAGTCATAAATGTGACTGATTTCAATTTAATTTATGAGACTTTGTGATAGAACCAGGATTACCTCCTTAAAACTGAGCTTTCAAACACAGCGGGTACAATTATGGTCTTACTAAGATGGCAGCTGAGGCAAAGAGGATGAGGGTGGCCATCTGGAAGGTCCCCGAGCCATGCTGTATGTGCAGCGTCAGATGACAGAAGCCGAGTGGGCTCTACCAAACTGTAGCAGAGTCCCTACTGCTGCTCCAAAATGAATTGGAACAGTGTTTCACAGCACGAGCTACCACTAGAAAACACGTTATCAACCTGCCATAACCAAACCTAGGGCAGGAGCACAGGGATACAGCTAAGTCATAGATGACCCGGGCATACATTATGGTAGTCTTGTGGCTATTTCTAATGTAGGCAAATATCAGATGCATTTCTCCTCCACCCACCTTCCCCCTACATTTGCATGATTCCATTCTTTATAATATCTTCCTTATTTTTAGATAGTTTTGTATGGACTTGACTTTTTAATGGCAGTTACTTGAAAGTAAGGCAAGTAACTCACTTTTTCCTTGCAGTGAGGGACTGGAAGATAGGAAACAGCACCAAGTGAGAGGACAGGGGACAAAACAAAGAGTGGAACATGTTTGTTCAAACATCACTTGAATAGTTCCTGTCAATCCATTCCTATAAGTAAAAAGTATTTCTTTTCCAATACGCAATATTAACCTTCTCCTTCTATTGTACAATTTCACTACAGTATCTATGATTAAAAAAAAATCTGAATTTCAGCTACATGTATCTCATAAAAACTCCAAGACAAGATCTGAGATCTGGCAAGTCAACAGAACAGTTTATTTTCTTGGACATACAGATTTATTTTGGGTCTGGCAAATGGAATTTTTTTTAAATACCCTGGAGAATCAGAGTTTGCCTCAGAGCTCTCTCTGTGTGCACCTGTCAGAAGTATGATTTTTTTTCTCTCTTTCTCTGCTGTACATATTGGCAGCTTGGAAACACAACAAACAAGCAACTATGTATTTTTCCTTTAACCTCATCAGGAAAACTGGGAGGAAGGAAACATATTTTACTACTTAAACAATTCCATTTTCATTTTATATTCTACTTGTTCTTACATAGAGAAGACAACATTCACTTGTGTTGCCTATGTGTATGTATTTGAAGGCACAATATTATGTCACAGTGCGAAGTTGTAATATTGTGACTATTAAAATATCAAAACTAGCTCAATATAGAAAAAGACATGGCGAGGCCAACATGCCGATGTATCCCCAGAGGTACTAAATAAGGAGGATATTTTAGTCCTAATTATTTTAAATGTGTGTTGATAACTAAAGTGCAATTCTTCCGTTTGGAGGGATAATGTGCTCAGCAACTCAAACCACTCAATGGTCATGTCACCTGAAAGGCCAAAAAGTTTTATAATTTCTTTGGAAAGCTTAAATCTTTCTTAACAAGAAAATCATCACCTGGTAAATCTATCCTTAGACAGAAAACTTTAAAGATAGAAAGGTTCATGACAGTTATTAGGTACTGATTCATATCTTAGTCAAATTATCATGAACCATTAGAGAGCAACATAGCTGGCTATTCACTACTTCTCTGGATGTTAAGATTTTAAATCTAGCTTTGTGAAAACTGATTCATGACACCAGAATGTCACGGTCTCAGCAGCAAGGTCTGAGAAGACACTCTGTAGAGATGCATTGCTAAACAATGGCAAAGGCAACTGGCAGGACAGCAGTGAGGAGCTTGCAAAGCTTCTCACTTAAGTGTTTAATAAAAAAAGTTCTTCAGTCTCTGACACTATCTAAGCTCATACTCCCCAGAGGCATTAGAGACCCTCTGTGTAACAATGCAGTTATGCAAAATGAAATCAGTGCAGTATCCCGTGTAATCTGGGTGCATTTTGGACTACACTGTGATGCAAAGTTACACAGAAGCTCCAGTCATGGTCTAAGACACTATTGCCTTTGCTTTGTTTCTGGAAGCACAGTTGTCTTTTCCTAAGTCATTTGCCCTTATAAGAGACTTAACTTCTAGTCTTCAGACCACTGTGGTTGCAGCAGCTAGGACTGTTGTTTCAGGCACCATTCAAAGAGCATGGTCAATGTCTCCAAGAGAAAAAAATAAATAATATTCATTCAAAGGTTTCAATAAGAAGCAAAAGTTTTTAAGAATACAGAATAAAGTTTATTTGCTTTGTGTGTGTGTGCATATACATATATACATATCACCAGAATGTCTCACCTTACCAACAAGCCAAAGTGGACTCTTCAATTCAAAGAGAATCCTCTCTTTCCAGACAAACTTTGTGTGTCTTTGCATGCTTCATGTGAATTTCTGTTAGAGAGATTTTGTTCAAAAGGCTATATTCTATCTGCTCTGCCTGCCTTGCAAAGGCCTCTGCTGCAAATCTCCCTTACTAACTTCAGCAAGACCTTTCACGTAAACAAAATTTGGGCTAGAATTATATTGCATTTATCTGGTCAAATGGATTTGGAAGATCTTTTCATTTCCTGCAAGTCAATTATGGCTATTTGCCTTCAGCTAAGACAAAAAGAAGAGGCTGAAGCAAGAGGAATATTGTAGTTTGTGTAATCAGCACATATCATGTTCTGAGTGACGCTTCTGTTCCAACTGAAGAAGTGTAATTTTTCTTTCATTTTCAGCCTTTGTTAAAAGTATGGTCATTTGTAATCTTTGTGTATACCTGTGTTTAGTCACAACACCTTGGCTGTTAAATTTTCCATTGCCTCTTTTAAAGTAGAGTGACCTGAGGGATGGAGAAGACAAGCATTTACACCCTTATAGATTCTGATTCTTTAGCTATTAACTGAAAAAGGGTATGAAATTCTCATAGGCTGAGAGGTAACCTTTTCTTCTGAAATCAGTGTTCTGGAAGAATTGACTGTGTGTGTTAGAGAAAATGGATAAGAGGTTTCTATCCTTTTAATTCTTCGTGATAAAATCTAATTAGTCATATTTCATAGAATCATAGAATGCTTAGGGTATTTGTGGTACCCCTTTCCAAAAATTCTGTCAAATATGGAAGGTCTAAATCCACAGTTTTGATGTAGGTTCCTTTCCAACAATATCAGAAGACAGCAAACTATAGGTAACTTACCACCAAAACACTTTCAAATACTACAGTTTCTAGAATATCTAACACAGTAACAGAGGCTACATGCTACATACTACTGTCACATCCTGATTCTCTGTTCACTCAGTAGGAAATAGTAGGCATAGAAGTCAATTTGGATACCAATTGCAGGCAGGATGAATACTGTCCATTATTTCTACAGTCAAGATTTATTTGAGAGACTTTGCATGTGTCACTGTAAAAGTAATGGAACTCAGAAAGACTCTGAAACTCTAAATATTAGGGTTATCAGAGCTAAACAGTTAGCATCTGACTCACACCAAAAGAGCAGTTACTCAGGTGCACAGTACAACTTCAGTAGTGGCTTCTAAATCTAGCCTGCAGTAGCTATAGTGACTAAAACATTCTCTCTAGTTTTTCAGAATAATATACAATTGTCATCAAATTTATCATCCCCGATAAAAACAAGTATTCATCTTAGCACTCTGATTATAGATAATAGAACAGCTATGGGTTGCAGAGGCAAATAGCCAGAGTTTTGCAATGCTGAGTTAGTTGTTACAATGTGCTTCTTTCTCTTCTTCTCAAACAGAGTATTCCTGTTTGTGTGATGCAAAGTCTAACTGAACAAGCTTTTGGGATGAAAAGAACAACATACAATTTTAAGAGATCACTTGACAGGCTAGGTACAAAACCTCCTACATATTAACTGATATAAGTTCTTAATTTCCATTTAAATGTTCCACAGCTCTGCACATTTCATCTGGAAACTAATACAAGCCATTTGTGTTATCCAAACCAGAACACATCATTAGTCTCTTAATAGTAACCACATTCTTTCAGGAATTATACATATATAAAGGAATCTACCAGACACTTAAAAACAAACAAACAAAAAATACATAAAATCAATTAGGTTATTATTTCTCATTTTTCTGGACTATTCTGGCACCTTAATGCCTTTTATCTTTTAATGTTTATCATACGATCTTGTGTACTCCTAACACCAAACACATCACATCTATCAGTAATCAGTAACCGCTATTTAGAACTTGCTTGATCTTCTTCACCTTTTTCCAGCCTTCACCTATGAGAAGAGAAAATGTGTGGTTTTTCAACGGTATGCCAAACTGCCACTTCCCTTTTTTCCAAGAGATATGAGCCACCATAGGAGGCAAGGAAGGCTGCAGGGCAGAAGATGATATAATGATGATTTAAAACACCACCAGTGTGGATCAGCACCTAGGCAAACAACTGGAGAACAATACAAGCTATTGGAGATGATAATGGACTGGAGTTCATGTGATGTTGACTGTTCCTGGCTCTGCTACCTTACCTCCAAAAAATCTATAAAAAGAAGTTAAAACGTTCCACCTTCAAAGCATGAGAAAGCCTATGAGCAAGAAAGAAGGAGCAAGAAAGGAGTAATTATTATTTCAGCACAATAACTGCATAGCCACTAGAGCACATTAAGTCATCTGGTCTTTCATGTATCAGCTAAATAGTCAGTAAATACAGAAAGGCAGACATCCCCTAGAGAGACAGCTGCAGTCATCACATGTGACACACGTGACTGACGTGACACTGACACATATATGTGCTCACTGCTCTTTACAAGGCCACCATTTTTCTGCTTCTGTTGAGCTCTTTCATTCTCCTGAAACTTCAGACCTCTCTCCCTTCCTCTTCCACCACTCACAGGATGAAGAAACTTCAGGACAGCCAGGAAAATGCTGTGGAAGTCAGAACAAGCCTTGGCCAAACAGGTGAGGGCTTCCATCTTTCATTTTAAAAATGTAATTGCTGATAACAGAAAAGAATTGTTAGAAACACTTGAGAATTTGCTGATTTACAATTTTTCTTTACTCTTCATACACACACACACACAGTAGACATCCTACTGAAATGAACTTAACTACCTGTCAGTTTATGAGGAACAGCACCACAGTTTTACTGTTTGGCAGATGAATGTAGAGTCAGTAGCACACCAGGAGACCATAAACATTTACGCTATTCAGTGCTGGTTTGATGAAGCATATTAATACTGAAGAAGCACCACTCTTTTTCTTTTACCAGCTGCATTCACTGTATTATGCAGTCCTCCATGTCTATGCCATTAAACTCACTAGCTTTCTAGACCATAGCCTCTCCAGACATCTTCCACTCCACTAATGAGTATCTCCCAGCATTCATTTTATAGGCATCCATAAACATCTTAGTTTACTTGTCTTGCAAAAGTTACATTTTTATTCATTGTGTATGCTTCATTTAGTTAATTAAGAAGTACCCAGCACAGCCTTGGCTGATCTTGATTTTTTGAGAGCTTAGTCTGGGTCCATTTCCAATAGGGTGTCATTTTAGCATGATTTTTTGCTATACATTATCACATACAAAACAACGAAGAAAAGCAGTGACTAAAAATCATTCGTTATTTGTTACCATTCCACTCATGTCTGAAGATTGGTACTGGACAGTGCCTCTGGTATATCTTCCAAAACCATCACAACAAAAGGTCTCAGCTTCTGAGAAGCTCTGAATTCAAACAAGACAAACAAAGGTGGAAATAAAATTGACATTATTACTAAATTATTGATTGATTAGGTGACCTATCCATGGCACCATTCTGAGCCTGTGGAAAACCCAAAGAAGACAAAAGAGGATTTTTTTTCTTTTGTTTGTTGGTTTCTGTGTTCATAGATATGAAAAGCAGTTAATTAACTTTAAATTTCAGAGAGTTCATAATTCTGTAGCTGAATTATCATCTTTTAGGGATAGAAGTTTTTTTTTTTCTTTCATAACAGATTTATTCATACCTCTGTATATTCGTATATTGATGGTCTAACAAAGCTAGTAACAAATTCTTAATTACTCTTAAAAGTAACAACTTTGTCAGTATCTTCACATCTATATTGATCTTTAGGAAATCTTTTTATGGTAGTTGTCCAGTAATCAAGAAAACAGTATTTGAACTAATTGGTCATTCTTGAAGGTCATTCATGATGAATATGGTTATGAATATGTCGTTACAAAAACAGGTCTCTATGAAATTTAGTCGTCTTCTTCACATGCAGGGCTATATAGACATATACCAGTGGCAACACTCATTGCTAGCAGTATTATAACTTGCATTATAATCACTTTGGGGCCGAAGACAGAAACACAAGATTAGGTGGTACATTTCTGTAACAGGAAACTCTTGCTAGCAAACCTGGTGCAGGACATAGTCGAGTCCCATACAGGGTTACATGATTGATTTACCTCTTCATCAGGTGTTTCTACTTGGCACTGGCGAAGATGAGAACATTTGTGTTTGGAAATAGTTTTTTAAGAACATACAAGTAGCAGCTTCTTCAGGATTTTCAACTCTATATTTTTACCAGTATTTCAATTTTATAACAAACAAAAGAGAAATGAAGGGCTATTTTCTGTCTCTAGCAAGTGTATACCAGTGCATCTGCCAATTAGGCAAATTCTTGTTGAACAGGAATCTAAAATCCTTTATAGCTTGCTTTGCACAAGCTGATCACTTTAGGGCACACATTTTATTCAAAGCCAGTCTGATGGAAGCAGAAAACTTGGGGCACACTCAAAGGTGTCCTCTAAAGTGAATACTCCATGGTCTATTGTGCTGTCCCTCCAGAGATTAGGTAAACAGTTCCATTGCCACAGCCTCCAGTTTTGCTTCTTCCAGACTATTTTATTTCCCCTTCAGACTGCCTAATGTCTTTTGCAATACAAAAAGAATCCACATTCACAGACATTCATTACACCAGTCTTTTTCTTAGTATTTCCTCCATAAAGGAAAAAATCAAGTGCAGTCAATAATCTCCATGCCTTGTCCTTGACTGGTTTTTGGAAAGAAGAAATAAAATCCATCAATGTTTTTTTCTTGCCTATTTTTCATTAGCCTAAGATAGAAATTTTGATTAAATACTGCACTGAAGAGAAAGCCTCTCTCTGCACCTCTAGAGTATTTCTAACACATTGATATACATGTTAAAGTAAGATTTGTGCTCCACATGGACTACAGCTTCAAAAATAGTAGCAGCTCCAAAGTACAAAAGGTACATTGCTCCAAGGGAATGTTCTGCAGTTAATCTGATGACTTCCATGACCTTTACCAATAAGATGAGGAGGATCATAAGGCCTATGCATTGCATCCCCAAGCCCCAGACTTAAAGCTCTTGATGTCTTGGTGAAAGCTATAGCTGTACATATTTCCCCTGCAGCAATTGTTGTCTGACACAAAAGATGACTTTGAAGACAGAGCTCAGCTAGCAAAATCAGCACAGAGTTGGCTGGAAGTTTTAGATTGACATTTGTGTTCTGAAAATTGTACCCTAACTAAGTATTTCCTGAAAATCATTAAAAACATTCGGTCTAAAATTAGAGTGTGTGTAGTGGCCCCAACTGACCCCCATTTTAAAGTCTACCATAAAAATCCAGCAAACAATGATTAGCTAAGGCCCAAGGAGAACATCTAAGATATGTGTGTTGTCTTGTAAGTTCTTCCCCAGGTTTCTTGTATTTCAAGAAATTGAAACTGCAGCAAAACTGTTCAGCTGATGCACCCTGCAGTGCACATGGACCCCTGGTGCTTCAGTCACCCAGAATGGTGATCTAACAGGAACACACCAGGGCTCTCTTCTGCGATGGCAAGATGCAGACCTTAGGGGCTTCAGCAACAAATATCACTTGGAGCCAACACAAACCAACAGCCCAGAAGATCTCTGTGCTTATACCTTGGCTTCCCCATTGCTGACCTTCTTTGAGAATGTAAGTGCAGAAGGGTGGGGAAGATAATACTGCCAGCAAAATCAAGAAGTCACAGACTATCCGAAGTCCTCAGGCTAGAAAAGGGCAAGGAACTGTTTTCTCCATGTATACAAGGGCTGCAGTGACTTTGTGAGTTGTACCGAAGGAAGACTGCATTAGCTGAAACAGGTCAGGGACCAGCTATAAACAGCAGCTTGCGTACTGTGGGCAGCTGAAAAATACAGAACATTCCCTCAGAAAACTCCCTTCCTTCTCTTGCTTGTTTGAACTGTGCCCCTAAAAATCTGTGCAGATGTCTGGGTAACATGTCATACATTCTGACATTTTCAAACTTTAACTGACAAGAGAGCAGAAATGTCATTGAAAAACAGAGCATCAACAGTACAGAAAAGAATATGGGCAATCAGGCCTTCACCTTGACACATTTCCTCAGGCAAGCAGGCTCCATAGAGTCAGAAATGTTGCCTGAGCAGGGCCTGGGACCCTGTTGCAGAAAGCATTTAAACACATGCTTTTGATTTCAACAAGACTTGAGCAGACATTTAAAGTTAAGTGCCGTTTGATGAACTGAGGCATGATGAATGGTTGCAGGATCAGACCTTTACACCATTCAAGGCCAAGCTGCTTTTAAAGACTCTTCACTTGGGTGTTTACAATGCTCCCTTCTAGAAACATCACTATTCAATCTAAACATTGCTTATTTTCCTTCTCTGTGGCATTAAATCCTGAAATTAAATTAATTAGTTGGTAATTTTCACTCTGTAAAAATGTGTTGACATGAGGATTATAATAAACAGTGGTTGGGTCAGATAAATAGGGAAGCATTACCTGACCCCAAGCCATTACAATAATTAGCTCTCTGTCACACACTGCAGCCTGTTCTTCAATCTATCGTTCAAAGAACATCCAAAAGGACACCCGCATGTAAGTACCAGTTCACAGCCCCAGACATACTGCCAAGGAATGTTTTTTTACCCTGCAAGCAGCATAGCAGAATGGAGTTTTCCATTCTGCTAAGGCTTTAAGCACTGTGGGAATGGCTGTTATTTCCAGTTGCTACTGTTTTGTTCTTTTTTAAGCTGTCATCTTACAGGAGAACTAGATATTTCAACTTACGGTCAGAGCAAACAACAAGCTTCAGCACTTCAGTAATGACAGCAGCAACAAATACACAGCCCTTGCACAACACACACACACCATGGGATCTTATATGTCATGCTTATCGCCCCTTGTAATAAATTTCATCCTTTTTTGAATATCTAACATTATTTCATGTGAAGAAATGATTTCTTTTATAGAAGATCATCATCTGTTCTGAATTTTTGAGTCAAATGTAGGATCTTTCCAGTTTTCACTATATCATACAAGCAGGTTATTTTTATAATATGAAGATTTGTGCATCATTGTTTTTCTTTTTTTTTAAGCAAAGGAACACATGATGTCATGGGCAAACAAATATTGTGTTAGTTTGTTTCTAAGAACGGACACATTTTTTAAACTTAGGATAACAGGAAAAAAACAAGATAAAAGGAAAAAAGATGAAGTTAGTGTTGAATGAATTAATAGCAGGCAGGTGGCTGGGTGGGTGTCATGGCAGATAAACACTGAGATGAAGCCAAGGTAATTATAATTATAATCTGGCTAGTAATGCTTTCAGATGAGGGTGTATAAACCTCTGTAAGTTAATACTGAGATGTTCAGAGCAACCTCCTTCTTGACTGCTCCCCAAAACCACAATCTCTTATATTAAAAGACATAGCACACATAGTTTTTCTTTCATTTTTGAGTATTTAAATTACTATTTTTAGGAGGGCTATTACGTTATAACTCGAGTTCAACCAACTTTCCATTCTCCTCTTGTAAATCCTGGAAAACATGATCATGTAATCAGCTGGGTCTCTCCTGGCTTCCCTGTTTTGCTGGACAGAATTCACATCTTTCTAACATTCTCTTTCACAGTTTCTCTTTCCCCACTGTGCTATTCACAGGGGTATAAATGCTCAGGCAAACAGAAGTCAAAGGCAGATGTGTCAGCAGCATTTCTTTCTGTAATTTTACTAAATGGATGTTACCCCTAAAAGCAGCCTTAATTAATGGAAACATTTTAAAGGCACTTATAATAAACAGGGAAAACAATAGTTGCCAAAAGCAAACTTTGTTAGCAAAGTATGTTTAAAAATTACTTTCCTGAAGGTGAGAAAAGATTTTATCTACATAGTGATTAAAAGAGGTATTTGTTTATTCAAGTGTCCTAGCACTGTATAAGGCCTGGTTTTGAGACATGATTTTAGTTTCTGGAAGATAAAAGTGGGAGAAAACAGTCATTTTGCTCCTGCACAACTTGGGGAAATGCTTTTACTGTGTCTCAAGAGTCTTTTATTATTTAAGGGACTGAACCTGAAAGGTGCTGAGTGCTCTCACCTCTCATTGGCTTCAATGTCAGCCAGCTCCAGGGGAGTGCCGCATCCCACAGCAGATGTTACCCCCATAGAGCATCTGCTCAAGCAGACCCAATAGTGAGGCCTCAATTCAGATTCAGCTGAGCTCTTAAATATATGCTTAAGTGTATCCTTAACCAGACAGCACTTCAACAGGATTTAGCTATGTGTCTAAAAATTAGTATATATTTAAATATTTCACCTTCCTGAAAGAAAAAGGCATATTTTCCTATTGTCAGTGGAAGATCTGACATGTACGTTCATTCAAATATTACTTCATCCTTAAAAAAATCTTAGGTTAAATTGTTCTCAGCAGGTGAATAATCTGAACAAATTCCTTTGTCACTTCTTAAAGTCATCACAATTCATTTTTGCCTTTGCTGACTTTGCACGGTTTTGTTGTGATGGGGATGCTGGTGGAGAAGCTGAATAATTCCCATGTTCATCAAAGTAAATGGCTTTCTTTAGGAAAATGCCCTCTCACACACCATCTGACACTGGCTTTCCAATCAAATATAAAAAGTAAATGCAAACTGTCCCTACCATCTGTGACAACATCCCTTTAATTCTTCAAACACTTCTCTGTAAAATGCAGCTATTAGTAATAGCCATATATTTTGGTACACTTGAATATTAGAGTTTTTTTCTTTCATTCCTGATTGAAACAGAATCATTGTATTACTAACCCAGAAAAGTTCTCTGTCCTTTTTAATTCCAGAATAATGAAACTCATTGGAACTTGGTGGCATCAGTCCTGCTGGCTAATCATTGACATTGCCTAATGGCAATTTTTAATCAAATCTTGTTATTAAATCAGAATATAAAAGATTCAGAAAATGCAAGATTGGAGCTTGAGGTCATTAGTCATGAGCACAAGAAGTAATCAATACAATTATGGTTGCTCAAATTGTGTTGGATGAGCCAGGTGGCAGAGTGTGATAATGCGTTACCCTTTCACCTCTGGTGTCCCACTTATATCACAGATAACAGCAAGTCCAGTGGTTTCCATCTAATCTCCAGTGGATGTTTGAACATGCAGAAACTGTTAAAAGGAATTCAACGTAATGGGCTAAATTCAGTTCTTAGTCATGCTGGTGTAAATTTTCAGTGGAGTTATCCCAGATTTACACTTGCCTAGCTGCAGTTTGTTTATCTATATCTTTTCTGAAGCTAAAATGTTATGTTGGATTATAAGCATGAGTTAGAAATACTCATTTTACAAAATCATAAGCAGCCTAATCTACTGTTAATCACTGTTGTGCAAGTATGAAGCAATTAAAATGAAGTCATTCCAGATTTCCACGGATGCTAACGAGAGCAGAACTAGGTTGCTGAACACTTCCATTCCACTATGAGAACACGATACTGAGGTGGCTGTATTTCATTTGTCTTAGGATTGCATTTAAGAAAGGATCCTCAGGAAAAAAAAACAGGACAAGAAAACATGGAGAGTGTGGGTAGCAGGTGCAGCTAGGAATAATCTGTTAAAAAGCTGCACTTCATCCTAATAAATGAATTTTCCATCTCAAACTGGTGTTAACTCAATGGCACTAGAAAAGTTTACACCAGCTGTGAATCTGGCCCTACTGGCAAGTGTTCAAGCAAAAATATTACCATCAGCAAGCATTTACTTTCCAAAAGACGTGCTTTAATTTATCTCCTTTTAATAAAATGATTGGCTCTACTCCAATGCTAGACAATTTTTTGACAATCATCTCATACATGGACAATCTCATCTACCTGGACAAGGTGCTTTCTCCTCTCCCATCAGAAAACATTGAGAAGTGCTTGTTGACCAGCAGAAGTCCATGTACAGGACTTTCACATATCAGGAGGGGTATCATCTTGACTAAGAAATTAATCATTTCCTTAAAAAACTCCTTTTTGACAGTTTTCTTTCACAAATATATCAGCAGTCTCTTTTTTGTCACTTTATTCCTTGTACTCATCCACACATCCACCCTCTGAAGCAAACAAAAGAATTTCCAACACTACAAAATTTTTATGTTCATGTGGAGGTGAATTTTTCACATGAAAACCCTGACAGGCCACAAAAGTGGACCATCCTGTTTTTTGGGGGGTTTTTTTGTTTGTTTGTTTTTTAAACAATAAAAATAATTCCTCTTTCATACATAATGTTTCCTCCTAAGTGAATAAAAAGTAAAAATTCAAGCAAATATAGCAAGCTAACTACCAATGATATGGACATAATTGCTTCTGGAAATACTGTGCTTGAAGACATTTCATGTCAACTATATGTGCTCGGGTATCATCATAACATGGTGTTTACACCAGATTAATACCATATGCTGTGTGGGAATTATGTCAGGTTATAAATGGAAATACAGTATAATATCTGAAATGCAAGAGTGCGCCAGAGTCTGATTCCTTTTAAAGTGCTGTAAATCAAAAAGAAAAAAAGATTTGAATAAAATTACTTTATATTTACACCAATATAGCCAGGGTAGAATCCAACTGTGGCTGCCATTAAGTTTCATTAAAAGAAGGATAGAATGAATCATCAATTAAAGCCATTTCCACATTTTATTAATGGACTTGTGACCTCATGAAGGTAGGCAGAAGTGCTACCACCAAACTATGGTGAGTCTTCAATCTAACAGGAATCTTTTTTACAGCGTTTCTCCCCAAATGGTATCACTTTTCAGTGTCTTTTCTAGGCTTCTTGTTACACTGTCAAGATATTTTAGCTTGAAGCTGAATTTAATCTGCATTTTATTCACTGCCCCAGCAGTTTAGCCACTTTTGGACTAGGAGTGAAATGGAACTAGGAGCCAATGGACTAGGAGAGAAAGTAGAAGATGAGGGCTGCAAAGAATGCAAGGGGACAGAGGATGGGAGTGGAAACAGCAGTGCTACGAGCAGGCTGAAGACAGGCAAAGTGGGAGTAACACCCAAACACCAAAGCCAGCAAAATCCTAGGGAGCTCTCCATTGATTTTAGTCAGGTACCTCAGAACTGGGAGCAGAGAGGATAACAAAGTCGAGAGAGATGGCATCGTTAGGATAGAGATGGCATCGTCACAGTAACTTAGCCTAGATAACATCATCACAATAACTTATGCCAACCTGGCACAGGACAGACTCAGGTCTGTGTCCCCCTCTTAGCAGACCTGTCCCAGTTCTCACATTCAGCTCCCTGATTCCAGGGCCAGCTTCTTGAACTCAAAATCAGGTTATTCTGAATAGAAGAAGTTACTCGGGTTAGCAGCTTAGAGGAAAAAATAATAATAATAAAAAAAGCACAGAAAATGTTCATGTATGAAGTTAAAGCTATGGAGTTTAAATAAAACTGTACTACATTATATGAGAAGCTTTCAGAACATTACAAAGGTAAACATTTCAAAAGTAAAGCATGTACTAATCCCTTAGAAACCAGAAAAAGAGAATTCAGATCTGTAGGATCACAGCCCCTCTTGTAAGCAATCAAGTATTTGCAAGATACTCTTTAGAGTGTTTTCCTGTGCTACAGTAAGTTATCCTCTGCACTTTCCATTAAAACATGGCATGTGTTCATGTTATTCACTTAAACATTACCTAACTCTCTTAGTGATGACAGATTGCCATTTTGATTAAAAATTTAAGGCTAAGCTATTGATCTGACTCTGATTCATATACTCTTCATATAGTGAGGAGGGCATGATATCTTTTGTGCTAATCTAGCTCCAAGGAGATTAAATATGTACAAGAATATATAGATAGATATATAACATATTAAATTATATATAGAAATTATATGCAAAATATAAAAAACTGTGTTGGAGGATTTAACATAAAAGGAGAGCGTTAACTCTCTCTTTGCATAGGACCTATTAATATGAAAATTAGTGTAATATGATTAGCTGCTCCTCTTAACACCAAAGAGAGGGAGTCTTGAGAGATTATTTTGTGAGATGATAACACTTCCCTATCCAGTTTGTAACCCTAGGGAAAACTGAAAAAAATATGGATTTTGATTTGAACAATAATGAAATGGTAAGTGATATAGCTTTGCTGTCTTATAATGACTGTATTAATTTGGCAGCTGTAGTGCTAAGCAGAATAGAGGTGCTTGAGGAGATATGCCTGTTATCTAGGCAACAGTTAATATGATCAAAATGCTATTTAGAAGCAGCTCCATGTTTTTATCATAAATATAACTTTAATTCCTTGAGAATCTCCATAAAGTCCTGTTAAAATGTAATAAATGCAACATAATCTAAAAAAGGTTTTCATTTATAACCATTCCCCGTATTAGTTATAGATCTTTTAAAGTTTAAAAGTACTTTATGAAAGAGAATCTATTCCATATATGCTATCCAATATTACTTACCCAGTTTAGAAAAATGACTTAACTGTGATAAAGAGATTCAATTTTTACTTTTCGCTTGCTTTTGAGTTAGCTGTTGAGAGCTTATCTATTAATTTGCCAGTGAGAATATCTCTTCAATAGTGCTTTCTTTTCCCCAAAGTGAGAAAGTTTGTTCAATTTTAATTTTAGTGGTGGAAAGAAGTACTCCACAAGCAAATAACAGAATGGAACTGTACACAGACTGATGTTTTATCACCAGATTGAAGTTCGAAGCTTCTGTGAATGCAATGCTCTCCCAATTGTCAGATTTTTTTATTACTGATATTTATGTACAACTGGGTTGAAGAAGTCTTTTTATTGATTAGTAGACCACATTATACAGATTTTTTGACAAGTTTCATTCACAAAGCTGAATTTGATTTGGTAAGATCATAAAACCTAGTCAATTTTTCTCTAACAATAACCTAACTTCAATCCTTTGAAACAATATTTTTAAAGTCTCTTGGAAGTCAGTCTAGAAGCCTGAGAAATGTAGGACTAAACCAAGCAATAAACACAGGATCATACCACAAAAATGATCACACAGTTTAAACCTCAACCTAAACATCTTGCATTTGGATTTGCCACGGTTCTCAAGTTTTGTCTTGTCTTGTACCACAGTGCAGATCTACTGGCACATTCAAGACATCTTCTTTGGGGCTGAAGCCTCCATAAGGCTGCAGGAAAAGACTGAGCTGTGGCCTCATGCATGCTACAACGTCACAAGCTCTGGCAGGTTGCTTTAGGGGACCATCCTTCTTCACAAGCAACTCTACCCCCTATATTAATTTAATTCCCAAGGATCCACTTTACCACAGCATTTAATGGGATGAATGATGTTCTCCAAGGAACAATATTAAATAAATAATATAAATAAAATAGTACAGACATTGTTATGTATTTTTTTCTTGCCTCCATACACAATATGGCCATATAGCTATTTATTCTCAATTTTCTTAAAGCTGTACATAGAGGCAACTGAGAATTCCTAAAGGATGGGGAAATTCTACTGTGTAAGAACAATGAGTAACTTTGTGTCCTTAAGAGACTTAAGAGGTCATGCCCAGCAACTGGCTCTTCTACACTAACAGGGCTCCCGCTGAAAGCACATGTTGGAGAGGAAAGGGTGGTGTCCTTAGGTATGCTGTAGAACATAGAGTGTCCTTAAGCTATTTGTGTTGTAAATTATTACAGCTCTTTCTCAAGTGACAGAGCACTAAAATTTGCTGCAATATGCTGAAATAGACTTTCGACTCTGAAGAAGAAAAAAACAAGGAAAGGAAGAAGGAATGTATTAAAATGACTGTTTCTTGTTTATTTTTTAAGCAAATATAACAATAGTGCATCAGCTAAATCATCAGCTGATTTATAATCACTGAGAATGGTAATATGTGAGGAGATTCTCTCTGCTTACTATCCACATAAGCAACTACCCCTCTTCCTTTCTATATATTCTACTTGGAGCCATTAGTATAATGGTCACAGTTTTTTGTAACACACAACACAATATATTTTGCCTTCCTTTATTTCACCTTCCTCCCCTGAGACAGTACTGACAGAATATGATTGAGAATCTGAGGGAATCTGGAGGATATTCTCCCCACACTGGTATTTTCCTTTAAACACTCTCACCTATGTTAGGGGAGCAGAAGGGAACATATTTTTGTCTAGCTTTGGTGTCCACAAAGTCTTAGTTTCTGTGCAGATTGCAGGATGTTACAGTGTTAACTATGTCAATATTATCTGAGTGCATTCTTAAACCCGGTAGCTCTTTGCAGGTAGAAGACTATAGCTGAATGATAAGGCTATATCTGCTATAAAGATAACAACATCATCCACACACATGTACAGATGGCTACAAAAGAGTGATGAGACATCTTGTTTTGCCAAATATAGAAGCTAATGAAAGAAATTATGGACTCTACATTTGAGCTCTTAAGACTTTTATTCTTTGTACTTTTGAGATCAAACTCTTTTTGAGATCAAGTTCTTTTTGGCTCTGGGAACGTTCAAGCTTTTATTACATTATTTTGTTCTTCCTTCTCCCACGAAAATCCTAGAGGCAGGGCATACATTAATTATGAATAAGAATCTTGGTATAGGTGGCCATTTAAGAACAATGAATTTTTCTTCTGCTAATATCATGCTTTTTTCTTGGGAGATCAAGTAAAGAGAGAAGTTTAAATTAAAACAGTAAACATAAACAGTAAACCTCTTTCAACATTACTATTAAAATGTAAGTAATCACTTTCATTTAGGGTTATGCAAAAAGAATTCATAAGCCATTGTCATGTAAGTCTATTGCCAATTTTTTTAGGTGTTATAAACAGATATTATTGTAGCTCTGTAAAACTGTATACAACAGAGTAAAACCATTGTATATCCAGGTCAGGTTCCATTTTCTGGTGCGAGGTAGATAGATAGATGAAATTCTATGGCCTCTCTGTTACAGGTAGTTAGACTAAATGCTCTAATGGTCCCTCTTCTGCCTTAAAATCTATGAATCTAATGAAAATTATGTGTGTGCATCCAGGGGAAAATGTGCCTGTTTACCGTACAGTTTTCTTGTGCCTCATTTCACAAGACATAGAAACTTTACTATTTCTCAAGCCAGTATTTCTTTTCACAGTATTGGTAATTATATTACAAACAGTATTTAGCACATGAAATTAATAAATCTTTTGCTTCCTAGTTTACACCAGTTTCCCATATTGGATTAGTAACCACACATTAGCTAATCAGCAGGTTGAAGGGAAAGCTGCCAAAAGCAGATCTAATAATTGGCAGCAGTCAAACAATCATAGCAGGAAACTTTACGCTTCCTGCAGACAAGGCTACTGATGAAGACAATGCTGAGATGCAACTTTGGGGGAAAAAAATATGATGTTTAATTTTTTTCATGCTTAATAATCTGTTGGAAAGGTGTATTCAGACTTCACAGGGAGATACAGGCCTACAACACAGTAACAGTATAGATAACCACCAATATTGCCTAAGGAAAATTTGATAATTCAATGATCATCCAGAAACATTTTTATCTGACAATTTTTCCAAGTCACTTAAAATACCTTTTCTGTCTATCTAAGGTTGATTTATGGTACCATGCTTATTGTTCTCACTGATCACTTGACATCATTCTCCATATATGATTCCCCTGAGATAAAGAAATATCAATAAATTTGTTCTACAAATAGGGATTTTAAACACAAATCTGGTGAGAGCTAGACCCATCCAAGAGTTATGGTGCTTCAGATGGGATTTACACAAAATTCAGTCCTCTAAACATCTCTTCTCTTGTTTCATTCATTCCTCTGAAGGCCAGGTATTTAAACTAAAGTTTCCCAAGTCTCCTCAGGATTTCTTCTTTTAGGCATATATAGAAGCACTTCATTTTTCATAGTATCAAGAAGTCAAGTGTCTGAAGTAGCTTTAACCACCAGCATTATCCACAGCTAGGCAGCCTTCATTTGTTTTACTCTTAAAGGCATTCTTTTAATATATTGCATCAAATATCCTTCAGATTAAATACAGTAACAGTGGCTTCAACAGAACTGAAGGTTCTTCTCGCATCCTCTTCTCTTGCAGGCTCTGCTCGCATCTGAGTGATTCTCAGTCTAAATTTTTGTAATTTTTTTTCAAAGGGAGGAATAATTTCAACTGGAAGACTTGGAATGTCCTTACCTCAAACTAGCCTATCTCCAGACAGTGAGAAAAATTCCAAAGAGGTGGTAGAGGACTAAACCCTTGCACTAAGAGTTGTACTATCTGGCTTATGAAATAAAGACCTGAAACGGTCTGCATTCTTTTAAAGCAAAAGGGTAGGAGGAGGTACAAGGTTAGGAAGCCTGAGAGAAACTACCTTACTATAAGAGCCTACATTCCTAGAATGCTGGTTTCTAACGCTCTTGACAATAGTGATTTTTAACACTTCTTCTTACCACAGATGGCTCATTGGTGTCTCCACCCCCAGCCCTCTAAGTTGTCAAATTAGAGACCTAACAAATTTCTATTTAGGCAGGAAACAATTTTATTTAGGCAACTTTTTTCCTCCCAAAGAAATAAACATTCATTTTCAACAATATCATGAAATAAGGGGAAAGGGCAGGCCAAAAAAAAATAGGCGCAAGTCACAAATTTGAAATTGCTTCAACATATAATGAAACAATTTCAAATGGCAAAGGAAAAAATACGTATCTTGTCTGCTTCATTCTAACTGCCCATTCACCATTTCCATTGTCTTTTGTACTATACTATTGTCTTCTTTCCATTCCATGGATATACACCACCCAAAAATACAAGGTTCTTATCCACACCTGTGGTCTTAAGGCAGGATAAATACAGAAATAATGTCAGACGACTAATAATCAAAGAGCAGTCACTGCACTACACTAATTTGCAAGCATATTATGAGAGTGGAACTTCGAACACAATATGTGTTTGTATATCAACGCATTTCTGTATCAATAATATACACAAAAAGTAATATGGGGAGCAGGAAGAAGAAAAGGTTTGATATTGTTTTTTTAAATAGGGTGGTACTTGTGATATAACTAAGCAATAAGTAGAAGTGGTCTGAAAGCATATGAAAGGTATAAATGCCAAAAGGAAAAGCTCATAAGGAATGATGGTAGTTAAGATTTATATTACTTAACTTTGTCACCCAGAGGTTACAAGGCACAAAAAGCAGGTACTCCTTGCAAGGCATGTGTGTTGCGGAGATTTGTAATACTTAGGCTATCTTAGAATTGGATTGACGTATGCTCTTATCTAATGAATTTCTCCCCATATACTCTATATATCTGTTATCAAGTTCTTTAGCCAGCAAGGGAATCCCAAATTCTGTGACTACCTGTCATATCTTCATCAGGGGTTTCACTCTAGAAAGAAATGGCCTCTAAATAAACAGATAATAAGCCAACAAATTTGCACATTTTACTTCTACAAAGTGTTGAATCCTTTTAGCTATCAAACATAGCAAGTTCTCAAAAGAAGCTCTCATTACTATAGAGTACAGAAGGAGAAGGAACAAGCTGACCCAAATCCCATCCTGGAGGTAATTCCTGATCTCACAAAAAAATCTTTGGGAAATTTGTTTTTACCTGCAGTGCAAGCAGATCAGGACCCTGTGGTAAATCATGTGTTTTGTGGATTAAATGTTCCCTTTTCCAAGGTCTCACAGCAAAATGGAACAAGTCTTT
>NW_010589229.1:209674-276608 GCF_000705375.1 Tinamus guttatus | reverse complement strand
AAAAAAAAAAAAAAGAAAGAAAGAAAGAAAAAAGAAATGTTAGCCTTGAAGAGGGAAAGAAATCATTTGATGAATTCAATGTAAGTGCCAACCAAAGCACAAATGTTCCCTGTGGACCCGTTACAACACTGGAGTTCACAACTGATTGCTTGGGAATGAGCAAACTAATGCAGGAAAATATTTACTAGCTAAGTAGCTGTAGCTTAATATATACACTCTACTCGCCAGATATTTACACCTGTATCCTATAAAATGCTGAAATCTTCAGACTTGTTAAATTAATTAATTTAATTAAGGTAAATAAATAGAAATACAGGTTGCTGTTTTCCCAAATAAGATGTTTCACATACTGAGTGTTCATTTATGATTTCTTTTTGTTTTGTTTTTTTTTACAAATGTGAGAAACCACAAAAAGTTGTTCTCCTGCTTTTTCTACATACATGTCATGCAAATTATATATAGTCTACTGGATAGTCTTCAGCAATGAACTTCAGGTACCATCTGTACATATTTCTGGCACTATTTATTTGCAATTAACCAGGGCCTTATGTTTTATCTCCTGAAACTTGAAGCTTTAAATTCTGGAGGAGGTAAGTTTAGCAGAAGGGAATACTGAATTCAGCATCAGGCTTTCTAATGAGCAAAACCTATCCCGCTACTCCATATTTAAATTATTGTGACTGAAAAGGATATTTTTTTCTGAGCTCAAGAAATTCTCTTAGTAAAAAAAATGCTTTAATGGCACCTGCAAGTGCAGATTAAATTATTTGTAACGATTCATTAAACTTGATGGCTTAGATACTCCACGAGTGAAAACAAGCTCCACTGATTTTCCCAGAACACAAGGACTTAGCTAATAAGTAAGTGAAGAGGCTGTGGTAATTTGCCCCAGCTGATTCAAAGTGTCCAGTCACATAATAACCCTTTCACGCCACAGAGCTTCTCTTGAGGTCGTTGCTTGAGAACAGACCCTGTAAAGAAACATACATTGATGTCAGGCACCTGAAATTTTATTCATGTAGGAGATTATTTCTTCTCTTACCTTTCTTCTTCCACCCCACCATACTCACCCCACCCTTCCCGCAAGTGGGTAGAACAGAAACTACATATCTTGAAACTTGCAGATGCACTAGTCTATCTGTGGAGACAACCAGCTTAGGGAGACCATTTAAACAAAACACATCAAGTTTAAAACATTCCCCCTACTCATAAAAGCCCATGAATTACCTATGTGCAGATTTCTGTATGAGAAGCAACATTCAAAGGATGCAGCAATGAGGCAGAGCTATGAGCCATACCAACATTTTCAACAAAGAATAAGCAGAAAAATATGAGAGTTGCATTACCAATTAGCTAAATGACTTGTCTCCTCCTGAAAATGGTACTAAATTGAACAGGCAGCCAACAGTTTGTGACAATACAGTGCAGCCCAACTCTTCATAGCACTGCTTCCACTAGTACTAGTTGAGTGTCATAAATACTGAGTGATAGGAGCTTTCTCACCCTTCACAGAAACACCCACCTGTGATGGTAAGATTGGTGGAAATGAGTCGTGATGCTGAAAATATAAACATTTCATCCCAGACATTTGGTCACATTCCCTTAAACTGAGTGAAATTCTCTGAAACCTGCTAGTATACGAGTACATCTGTACAAGAACATGTATAAAAGTGAGTGAGGGAGTGGGTGGGGAAAATACGTGTGAGGGGAAAATATGTGTGACACAGAAAAAAAAAACAGGAAACCCCAACTTTATTATCTCTTTCCATGCAGAAGGAAAGTCTGTTTGTGTCAGTGTAAATACCTGGAAGACACAAATGACATGGACTAAAAGCTTGCATTTCTCCCCCATGTTTTAACACCATCCCTAAGTGCTGCTGAGGAATTATGTATCAATGCATTAAGGAGAGGGAACTGATGAGTGTTACAATCAGGAGAACATGAATAAACATCAACATAATAGTGAGTCAAGAAGTGATGAGGACTAATGAAATTTGACTGACTGTTTAAATTAAGTCAGTACAGTGAGGAAAATGTAACCAAACCACAAAATATTGACCACCTTACCATTTCACAGAAACAAGTTTTACTATCTTTTGGCACAAATTTACCAGAACCCAGAAAGAAACACGGAAACTCCAAATTCCCCTCCCTTTTGTCAGCTTCATTAGCATCAAAGGGCACTGCAGGGAATCCATGGCAGGGAGCAGTTGCAGCTGTGAACATCCCCCCATTGCTGTCACAGCAGCCACCATCAGCCACTCTGCACATGCACAGAAACACTAACCTAGCATATATATTGCAAAACAGACTATTTGAATGTACCCTTCAATTCCTGAAACTGGGTCAGATTAAGGGTCCTTTTGCCTTTCATATCATTCTAGCAATGCCCAATAGCAGAAATATAGGAAAGAGTAAAAGAGTAGGACAGATTTTATACTCATACTTCCCCAGTTGGCTTGCTCATTCTTTCAACATACATGGCCAGGCACTCTCTCTTAAGAGGATATTCTAATAGTTCTCAAAGGATTATTCTATAAATCCATTTAATAGCTTTCTGAGTGTGTCTGAACTCTCTGCTCTCACAATATCATAGAATAGTGAGTTCCAGAGTTTATCTATGGACTCTATTTTTTTCCAAACCTGTCAACAGGTATTATATTCGATGTCTCTCACTCTCGAGTTACAAGAAGGGTTGAACTGTCTATTCACCTTCTCCATCATGGTCATGATCTTAGAGATTACTGTTTTTTTCTCCTTTCAAGCTAAAGAGCCATTGACTAATCACTAGGCTTTAACAGTTCCTTTTGTGGAAGCTTTTCCATTCTTCTGGCCACCTCCCTTGGCCTCATCTGCATTAAACACAGGATTGATGTCTTCACAGAGCTATCTATTACTACCCAAAAATCTCTTTCCTGAGAGGTAAGAGCCTGATCAGAAGCCATTATTGTAAATCAAAAGTTAGCACTGGTTTTCCCCATGTACATCACTTGGTATCTGTCATCATTGAATTTTATCTGTCATTTATCATAGTCAGCATCATCATATCTCTCTATAATTCTTTCCTGCACATTCTTTTTTTTCTGATAACTTTGTATTATTTGTAAGCTGTGCTAGTTCACAGCTTCTTTTGCTAATATTTTACTAACAGGCCCTAGCACGCATCTCTGGGGGACTCTGCTCATGAATGTCCCCCATGGGAAAAAATTCTAAGTGTTTAAACTGCCAAATGATGTCACGGCAATTAGTAGTAGCAATTCTATTGACTTGTCTTATTTCTCTCCCTATGAGTAGGGCTTCCTAGCTAGATATCATTCCCCAGCACAGACCCTGGTCCTACTCTTCCATGATGCACTTTCAAAATTCTGACCCTTTCAAACATGACTGCAGAAAATATGTAGAAAATATCATTTCTCTACTTCTTTCAATTCTTATCTGACCTTTCACGAGCTGAGTTGGAATGCTGGAATTCAAAAGAAAATTAATATCCAGTTGCTACTGACATTAGCTTAACTAATAAGTTAGATGTACCTTTTAAGAAAAGCTGAAGGCCCTTCTTCATTCCTATCTCCATTCTATAGAAAGTGCTGCTATACCTCTTTGAAGGGAATGGATGTTCCCCAGATCACTTCAGATGCTGACTATTGATCATTATTAAACTTCTCAGACAGCACATTGGTTTTTGGGCATTGTAAAATCACTGAGCTGCATTATCAAGCCATAAAATGAAACCAAAATATAAGATGATGTTTAAACAAGCATTTAGAAATGCATAGGATATACATCTCTTACCAGATTGTTTGTGTTTTGCTGCATTATGACTTTGTTTCTCTTGCTCAAGTAACACAAGAATAATTATCTACCTCATTCATAAAGCTTTTGCTCTATAGACACAGACCACAAAAGGCCTTCATCCTTTCACCTGCCAGCAACAGATTCTGCAACACTGGTGATGCTTCTTCTCTTCATGTCTTTTTTTCCCTCTTTTTTGATGAGACAAGGTGGCATGGAAGTTACTGAATAGAAATTAAATAGAAATTAAATTGTCTGGAATGCAAAGGAAGCAGATCTGAGACTGCTGCCTTCTCTGCACCTATAACTTTCCTTTTCATTATGCAGTGAAACCCTGAGGTCTTTTTTTTTTCTTTTCAAGAAACATTTTTATAGCTGACTTCCTTGACTTCTTTTCTTTTGAGAGGGATATTTTCTCCCTCTTACATTTGCATGTCTTGTGCCAGAAACCAAAAAGAGGAAAGGAAACTTGATTTTTTTTTAGCAATATTTTTCCTTTTCTAATTCAAAACACACACATAGCCCAGTCAAATTTAAATTTTCCTGTTTTGGGGGGTTAGTATCTGAAGTAGTCAAAAGAAATTCAGGCAGCCTGGTCTGATCCTATTCATCTGGTCACCATGTCTGAAAACTACCAGTGTATCTTTGTAATAGTCCACAAAGTGAGAGTATGTCAATCTTTCCATTTCTCCTAGAGTAGTTATCTACCTGATCACCAAGGTACTGTGACAGTCTCTAGGAGTAAGGAGGTCCAAAAGCCAAGTCCCAAAACTCAGGGCGAAATACATCCAGATAGCCACATTTTGAATAGATTTTGAATCCCAACTAGCTCCTTCACATTTGCATTTTCAATCACTTTCACAAAATTCATGAGAAAACATAATGAGAAAGCATTACACAACACTGGAAACATCTGGATGAGAAGGCTAACTATCAGGTCCTCTTAAAAGTCTGGAATGTATGAGTTTTCTTCATGAATAAAGTTTAATTGGTTGGACTGGGCAACACTGCCAAAGCACTTACAGATCATATATTGATTGCAAAATGCCTCCCAGCCACATAGGTTGAAGAAGTGGAGAGAAAGCCCATGGCTAGGCATTGATTTGGCCCAATGGTCAAAGAAATCCTTTATGAAAGATTAGTAAAGATTAGATTAGAAAGATTAGTATTACTTCAATTCCACACACAAAATGTACATAATAGATTCTAAATAGTTGGGAGAGTCCTTCATAAATTTATTTTCAGACCTGAAAAATGGTCCAAGTAGGGCATTTCATAGTACTCTGGAAGACCACTTACTGGCATTGTATTGATTATGTAAACAGACCCTTTTGTAAGGCATTCAGTTAACACAGTAAGTGCTGTGCTTGACATAGCAAGAACTTAGCTCCAGCTCCTCTGTGGATACTACTACCATATTGCATCAGTAGAGGGATCCGATAAAAACCATTGTAGGACTTGCAGTTTTCAGGAATAATACTAAAATAGTTGTCCTACGACTAATGTAACATTTTGATCAGGAGGAATGAATATACAATTTTGAAGATACCAAACTCTGTTTCTCTCTCGACTGGTTTGTATGGTCTCAAGGCACTCGTTTCAACTTCCTCAACTTCAACTCTCCTTTATAATGCTCTATCTTACCTGTCTCAGAGAGGTGCTGTGAGCATGAGTTAATGACTGCTGACTGCTTTGAACACATATAGCCCTATACCTCACAAATACATGTATTATTAAATATAATTATGTAGTTACTGAAAAGTTGATTTCTGATTATCTGTTGGAAACAACTGTCACACAGCACTTACATACATAGGGAATACATAATAATGAAGCAGTTAAACTGAAAAGAATCTTTTGCTTCTAGACAGAGTATTTGCATTTTTTTGAGAATATTCTTGTTTCTTTTTAGACATTGGCATAAGAAGCTTTCAGCAAGCCTAAAAATATCTTTTTACATTAACTAGCTTTCCCTTTCTTTGGGCTAAACACACAGAGGTATAAAATGGTTTTGAAGAGCTTGTGAATACTGCCATTAGGGCTAGAAAACTACAAACACTGATCTCTTCTATAGACCTGTTTTTATATTGTGGTAGGGATTGTTCATTATTAAAGAATTAATAAGGTCCTAATTTAGAACCATCATGATCCTATAGCTAGCCTTCAGGCACAAGACATACCATAGGATTTCACCAGGGATTTCTGCATAAACCTGAGAATTTCTGGTCGAGTTAGAGCAGCTTTTTGCAAAGGTATGTTTTTTAAAAACTTAAAATGGCACAGAATCCACCACTATGCTAACTAAATTCCCTTAACAGCTACAGTCTCACTAATCTTACATCTTGTATGAA
Organism: Tinamus guttatus; assembly: GCF_000705375.1. Next base: position 270,465 of record NW_010589229.1, on the reverse strand, counting down.
CTTGTCTAGATTAAGCATTCAATCACTGGATCTTGCTATGGCTTTGTCTGCTAAATTAGAGATTCACTATGTAAAAGGAAACCATTTCTCTACTTGGGACTTAGAGACCATGATCAAGTCACCTCTTAACCTTCTCTCAGATAATCTAAGTACACTGAGCTGCTTTAATCTTTCAATGTCAGGCAGGATTTTCAGACTTTGAATTGTTCTTACCATTCTTTCCTGCAACCTTTCGATTTTGCCTTAATCCTTCAGAAGTAAGAACATTCAGCAAAAGGATTACAGGTTTCTGGGATAGAAAACCATGGGAAATATCCCTCACTCTTGAGCACCAACCATGGGAATGATACTAAAAACAGTGGCAATCGGGCCAGCCTAGCACACTGCTCCTAGGACAAGATCCTGAGAATTCCCAGTATCCAGACACTGGGACAGAGAAAGACAGGCAAAGAACTGCAAAGTCAGAGCCTCTAGGACTTAGTCTTTGATGTGCAAAATTATGTATCTTTTCCAATATGAATTAGAAAAAAAAAATTATTTTAAAGCCCACAATCCTCAATGAAATTAAATCAGCTTTCCTCACACAAATTTTTAATTATATTACCACTTTTTCAATCTACATTGACTACATCTCCTATCAGCATTTACAAAATTTTGGTGCTCTGTGATTTGTGAAATATCTCATTAAAGCTTAAAGATTGTTTTGTTAAATCCTTTAGGAAATGATGTTTCTATTACAATCAAGTGCTAGTAGACTGGACTAAAATGATATGGCAATTAATGATCGAGAACACCTGTATTCATTAATAATTATATAGCGTGTTTATGAAGCATTCTGAGTATTTGAAAGGCACCAATTCGCTCCAAAACACCTCAGTAATGTAAACAAAATATTGTAGAAACATAGTATTACACCTAATTTATAGATGTAACCCTGTTTTCCTGATAATTTTCACTTTCACATAAAGCAAGCAAATGAGCATTAATAGGTTAAAAAAAAAAGAATAACTAAATGAAAAGATTAATAATGTTTTTATCCTCATTCTTTCCTGGTGTAATACATAAACTATTGTCTGAGCTATTTCATTATCGTCTAAAGCTTGTTTCCTTGTCACTGGAATGTGTGCATAAAATGCCCCCAAAAGAGAATAGTGCGCTGGGGTAAAGCAGGTCACTCGCACGACAGCAGACTTGGGCTTGAATGTCTATTCTTCCTCTCCTCTGCCCTTGACAGAGTCCGCCTGTATATGCCCATCACACCGGCAAAGGAATTTGACAGTAACTGTGTGTGAACCATGTTATGATCACTTTTGTGAATGAGTGACATTAGAGAGACCTCTGCCTATATGCTCCTCCTCTTCTTAATGACCCATGCTGCTCTCATTCCTGAGAATCAAAGGAGGAAATCTGGGCACTACATGGTCAGCCCCAGTTTGCCAATGTTCTCTGTAAACCCAAGTATTCTGGTGAGTCCATGTAAGCAGTAGTGCCAACATTTCTCTAAGGAAAAAAAATGTAAAAAAAAAAAAAAAAAGAAAAACATAGGAAGTGTTGTTATGTCTATTGTATTGGCATAGGCACCTGGATGGTATAGAATGGGCTACTTGCAACCAGGGGCATGAAAAGTACAATATACTTCTCTCTGAAATAGTCATTGTTATTCCTATATGCCTAAAAATGGCTTTAGGAGAGTGTCTTAGAGGTCACGCTTCAGGATAAGCTGTCTTAGGGTCTCACCCAAGTCACTGTACACTCAGAGAGCAAAGTCCAAGAGACCCCAATGCCTGGGGAGCAAAATACAACTGAAAGAATCAGCTCTAATTTCAGACCATAGCTCTAACATCCATTGTGCCTCTTACATGGCAGAGACAGAGATAAAGGGCAGGAAAGAAAAACTTCTATTCCCTTTGTTTTTAATGTATTTCTGTTTATCTTTTCTTTGTATCATTTTGTGAGGCAGCTTCAAAGCTTTGTAGGCAGGCTGAATATTAACCATTCCACTGCGATCCACTCAGTCACTCCTGGCACAGGTTAATCCCTGTATCATAGGCTGCCACCAGTTTGCTAAGCAGCTTAAAAGGACATGTTATAACTTTGACAATGACCTGCTAATGGTTTTACATTTCTCAGAAGTATTATGAGCTATCTTTGTCATTTTTATCTTCTAATGAGATCAATAAATTTAGGAAGCAGACATAGATGGTGCAAACTGCAATGCCACAGCCAAGGACGTGGCATGGGTAACTGCTAAACTATAAATAATAATGCAGAAACTATAATCAAATCTTGACTTTTATAGAGGGAAATCGAGTTGCAAGTAGCACAGCATAAAAAAATCTCCTTATTTGTCAGAAAAACACTGTAACCCCTGATTTCTTCTTTCATATCACACCATGCCAATCTCTTAATGAAAAGCTTCACACTGAGAAACATGTTTCACTCACTGATTTTTTTCCTTTTCCAGAGGGAAATAAGTTTTTGATGTTTTAATCCTCCCTCGCAATCTTTGGTGCTTATACATGAAATAAGCATGTCAGGTTAAATTTCTTTGTAACTGCACAGCACCTCTTACTATTTTTTAAACATGTATCACTATCTCTGCCTTCATCCTTTAAAACAACTATGGAAAGTCTTTAAAAGGCTTTAAAAAAGCAAACAGGCCTCTCAGGCTGCTTCCAATGCAGAGGACTGCACCTCCTGGCAAACAACTAACATGTCTTTGCCTGCTGATCCCTCTGGGAAGTGTAAGGTCCAACTGGGCTCCAGAGGTAACAACACATTCTCAGCGTGTTTGCAAATGTGGTAGATATGCACAACAAGATGTGTGAATAGCCTGGGAGCAAGGCACATTTATGGAGACATGGGCATACTTCATCAACTTTAGGCTTTAAAATGAAGCACCTCCGTTAGGATGCCGCTTGCTCTCGCCTGCCCCTTCTGCCAGGGATTGCCACCCTCAGCGAGCAAATCAGGGCTCCTGAGATCCATCTCCCTCTTTCAGACATGCTCAACCCTCCCCACTGCTTATAAAAAGGAACCCTAGGGCAGTGACAAGCCAAATCTCCATCATATAAGACAGATTTAGCCTGGTGGTCTGTGATAATGCCAGGCCACCATGATGAAATGGTCCTGTGCAGCAGTACTGGGATGCTGCTAGAGATGGAGTGGGGCAATAAAATACCTCCTTCCCCTTTTTCTCCACCTGAGTTTTACTCTTTTAGTTATCCTTCCCAGCACAAAGCTAGCCCAAAAGAAAACTGAAAAGAAATCAACACTCAGTAGGCCTAAGACCGTTTTATTATATTTTGTCTGTACTTTCTGTTCTCTGTAATGAATTAAAAGTATAATATCAGGCAGCTGCATCAAGAGTTATATTTCCATCTCAGTCACTGTGTGCACAAGAAAGTAGTACTACCAGTGTGGCAAAAGAGAAGCCATCTCACTTCCCCAGCTATAGGAGTCTCATATAAATGTACATCATGTACAGAATTATCAAAACAAGGAAAAGGTATTTAAATGGGCCTCATTTCTGCAGTGTGCAAGCATTTGTCATGCAGCGATAGCATATAACACAGAAAAAAGGAATATACCATGTTACAATGCACCAGCTGGCTACAGCCTTGCATACTAGGAATACAGCATTCGCACTTCTCAGTCAGAATGCGGGTCGCTTGGTTTTTAATCTCACTGCATTCAGCCTTAGAAACACCTCAAGCTGAATAGCCCTGCATCCTATTTGCCTATTGTGGAAAGAAGCCTCATTCCCTTTAACGCATTTGGATCTGAGTACTAGTCAGAGACAAAAATCTATGAATTTAAAACTTCTGTGGATTTATGTCTTGAACAATAAGGATATGTTTGTTCAATCAAGATGTGTTAATGAAATTTCTTTTGGCAATATGTAAGGGGTATTCTAGCAGAGCACAGGTATTTTTCCCCATTTTTAAATATAAGGCATACTGTACTACCAGTTGTATACGTCTCTAGCCTCAAAGACAGGGCTAGCTCCTAATCCAGATAGATACTCCAAGAACATACGCCTCGATTTGGCAAAGACTTTCCTACTGCAAAATAGAATGGTTGGATTTATGTTTTTGTTTTATTTTCTTTCTTTAACAAGTGATCACAGACGATGAAAATTAAGGCAATTGAGCACTTCTGAAACGCCAGCCGTTCCTGCCTCAGTGCCTGGCATTGTTGCAATGTCAGGAACGAGCCCCAGGAAGGCTTTCAGTGGCACTGCAGCCGTGCTGCTCTAAGTGCTCACTGCTGACACCGGTGCAGATGAGCCCAAGCTACATGCGAGCAGAAAATCAATTACAGAGCCTAGAGAATGGAGAAGGGAGAAAAACAAGCCTCCATTTATCAAATATCTTTCAAGCTATTGTGCACTCACAAGCATCATTATCAAAAATGTCATTTTTTCCAATTTAAAAAAAATATTGAGTATGATTTGGACAACAGAACTCTGGGATTAGGTTTAAAAAACTGTGTATGATGCCCAGTGAGGATGTGAGAGTCACATTGCTAGTTTATGCCCAGGAGTTCAACATACACATTATCCCTCGAGCATATGTGAGCAGTACTAACATAAAGATAAATGTGGACTACTTAATCTAGGCTTTATTTTCCCAGCAACATCTTCATTCTTCTCTTCACTTGCTTCAAAATGAGGTTAATAAGGGCTCCAGAATGGAAATATTGGACACAGCTTTGTCTTTCTCCTCCACCAAATGCAGTAGCAAAATCTCTTTTATTGCAGTAGAGACAGGCTCAACTACACTGTTGAGAAGTTCACGTCGCTGTATTCTAGATACCATGTAACCCCACCTGGCATTTAGTGTGGGATTTCCTTTATTTTTTTTCTATTTTATTCTCATTATTATTATTATATTTTATTTTTATTAACACAAAACAACTCTTTCAGTCCTTTCATTCACAGCCAAATGTTGCCCAATAGATGAAAAACATGCAGTGTATCTCCAGAGTAATAGGACCCAAATCACCTCTCCTGTTTTTTATTATCTATAATGCATATGTCTGTGTCTGAACTGGCTATCTAGACTCCTTTCTACAGACTACAGAGAGGCAGAGAGGCTTGATTCATCTGCACTCAGATGTCAAACTTAGGGTAACACCAATCATGTCCTGGCAGTGCCATTTTCACTCTGACGACTATTAAGGAAGCTTAGGAAATGAATGCAGATGCAGCAGTTGAGTGCACCAGTCTGAATTCTACCATGTTCTCAAACAACCTGTTTATCCTTCTGCTTCCATAGACAGGGTTGCAGAGGGCCATGTTCTTCCTGTAGCCTTGTTATTTTTAGCCACAGTTTCATTAACTTTTGACATTATCTATAGATTACTCATTTTCCTAGAAACTGTCTGCTTTTTGAGACACATCCATCTACATATGAAGTGGCAAGTGCTAAATATCATGATAGCTTGGGATCCAATATAATTTGGTCAACGCTCTGTGTCTCAAGATCTGGAAATACCAATGAAATACAATAACTTGTATACAAACACATGTAGATGAGTAGGCCAACGAGAGAACACTGCTAAAAGCAGTTTTGATCCCCTCCAGTCTGCATATCCTCTCCAGCCTGGCTCTAGCATTTGTAGAGAATTTTAAAATCTGCATTGAGAATCACCAAGCTGATGTCATGGAAATCTCAGAAGCTCAGTGTAATTACACCTATTTTTGTTATAATATTCTAGAGGAGGAGAAAGAGCTGTGAGAGACAGCACCTCTGGATATTTCTATACCATAGCAGATCCACAAAAATGACAGCAAGGAGACAGAAAGGATCAAGAGACTTAACAACTATTGCCTTCAGCTGCCTTTCACCTTGTTTCCAGCATTTCATCTGAAAATATTCATCTCATTTCTAATAATTATGCTGTCCTTGTGAAATAGATACATTTTAATCAATTATTTACTGATAAGGCGATGGTATGATGTAAACCCAAAAGCAAAGCAGTCGCACAATGAATTCATAGAGTTGGAGCTTCCTTGGTATGTGGAACTCGATGACATTTGAACATTTACAGTTTCAACACAAAGATAAGGGCTTACATTTTATAATTGTTTAAAATCTTACACATATGCTTCATTCTTTTATGACTAAATACCTAAACACAATATTATTATTGTAGATGAAAACCTAATATCTACAGAAACCTATGCACAGGCATAGAACAATTAAGGGCAGGTCTACCTTTGAAATTGATATAGCTTTGTCATTTCACTTACTTGAGAATATAAGTACATGCCCCCCCCCACCATGCATGAAGTATCAATGACACTGATGAATGAGTGTTAGCATTTTGGTGATGAAATGAGGCGAGATGAGTGAATACCACCTGATACTGTAAATAAGCATGCTTCAGAAAGAGGAGGCATAATTTTCCATCTAAAGTCTAACTGTGACCTCAGCCCTGACCTGAAAAGACCACTTTCCCTAGTGATTAGATTAGAGATAATCCTGCTGTGGCATGCACCCAGGTGTGTCAAACTGAGCTGAAGTGGGTTTGTGACAAACACTGGATTTTTAGTATTCAAAAGCAGGACCAGGACAGGACAACATCTTGTAAACTGAACTCAGTTTATGACTTACAGAAACTTTTTTTACCATGTTAAACAACCACACCCAAATTTCAGACAGTATATTTTAAGTCCTTAAGAAATCTTCCAAATCTATAGGATTTTTCATAAATATTTTTCACTAGCAGATCTGCTTCTGTGATCTTTAAACCTCAGATCTGGCAGTAAGATTTATGCTTTGTATGTCCAAAGAACCAGCATCCATTTGGGCTGTCAACTACTGACGGCACATTTCGCTGCTAGAAGCACTAAGGCATCCTACTCCACTGTTGATTCAAAGTCTGCTTTAGCACTTGGAGGACCAAATACAATGCTCATGAAGAATCCACTGCTGCTGTCTAAACTTACTGCATAAAAATGTACATATCACCTCTTGACGTAGATACGTATCTCTGTCATGACAGCTATACAAATTTCAACTCACTGTAGATTTTTTTTAATTTTATACCATTAAAACCAATTTACTTACGTATATCAGCCTCAAGAATAATTCACACCAGCACCTTAAATGTTTATCCTTAAAGTGCCAGGTAGAGAACAGCTATGACCTACATGCTGCAGGTGAGTGAACAGAGTGACCTACTGTATTCACATAGGAAGATTGTTCTGAACCAAGAAAGAAAAGTGGATCCTCTAAGTCTTAGGCTTCAGACAGACAACATATGGCAGTAATACATATAAGGCCTAAGACTCAGGAGATAAGTGTGCCTTTGCACTAGAGCCAAGGGTGAGCTGAACTGTAATACCTCGCCACAAAACCTTGATCATGTAGCTGAGTCCCTACATGTGCAGACTGGGAGATGCTATTTCCCTCCTTCTCCTGTGCTGAGCCACAGATCCATGAACCTCCTTTCTATTGCTGGCTGCAGACCTAACATCCACCTTCCCTGATTTTTGTTGCATTTATTTGCTGAGCTGTTCCCACGTGTAAGTATTTGGCTAATATTTTGTGCATTTGTATTCTATCGAAGCATTTAAAAGTAGCAAATGTTCTTGCAAGAGTTTCACTTGTGCGGTAGCAGGTTGCTTCTGAGAGTTCAGCAGTTTCACCTCATTCAGCACTACAAATATTCAAGTCTGACAAGAGCAGTTTTGAATAAGCTGTCACCTAAGTGGTTTTCTTTTAAATGTCACTGTCTCAACTGCCTGAGACAAATCAGTTGTCGTAAAGCATCTCACATCAATTTGTTCTTAGGGTCAATTTTCAGACATATAACCTTATCCGAGACAAATTCATAGAAATCCTCTTAAAATATATCTTCCTTTATTAAAGTACATTTTCCTTTATATGTACTAACCATCAATTTGTTTTCAGTATTTCCATTTGTCCTTGGATTCAGAAACAGGCCAGCTCTCAGAAAACAAAAATGAAATGAATGAGCTGAATCCTTGTGTATTTCTGCATGCCAGTAAAAACATTAAGCAATGACAAGAGGGATTTTTAGGTGCTTAAAGGAGTGTATTAAAGTGCCACCAGAGCCACAGATTCTCTTCATCATCTTTCAGTCTTGCCAGAAACAATATCTCTTATCATAAATACTCACTCAATCTCTATCAGATCAATGTGGAGAGAGAGCTAGGACCAGAAATATCTAGAGAGTAAATGACTATAGAAAAGCATATAGTAAATGTCATGGGAGGATGCACTCCTTGGCCCTTACCCTAATACTCTGTTGCCCTTCTCTCTAGTTTTGCACCCTTTGAACTACTCTGAACAGTTTATCATCAGAAGCATAAATGAGGCACAAATCAATTACCTTTTTAGTGCATAAAGCCCTGCGTGTTGATTACATGGGGAAGAGCAGTATTTACTTTTTAATCAGGATTGACTGTGAGGTGTGGAGGACAGGCTATTTTGAAGATTAATTAGTTAATATTTGTATGTTGCTTTGAAGATATGATATATTAAGTATTTTTATTGCAATCAGCTAATGGCCTTAACTCTTTCAGCCATACTGATGTGCCAGGAACTTGAAAAGTGATGATTTTGAGCCTGTTTATAGACTGTATTGATAAAATACAAAGAAGAAACTTTCAGTCCCAAACACTTTCCCATGGCTGCTAGACCCTGTAAGTAAATGACACATTTTAAAAGCATCAGCAGAAAAGGTAGATAGTTGCATAGAATATATTTATGTGTCCTTTTGATTCGGTCTTTGGCAAAGGTGAGCAATTTACATGATACAAACATGGTACACTAATTCTCATAACATCTTGCTGGAGAAAACTATGGAGCTTCCATGTTCATTTTGCAGATAAGGTCCTCTGAATGATCTTAGGATCTTTGAAAATTTCAACCTTTCTCCCATTCAGATGGCTAAACCCCACCAAATAATTCAGGTGAATAACTATTTTTTGACTTTCAGCTTATGCGACCTGCCCAAGGTCGCAGAGTATGTCTGTACAGTAAAGGGAGAAAAAAGTTCCAGGTTACTGCGCTAACCACTGCCTTATTCCTCCTTCCCTAAAATAGACAGCTGAGCTTCCATGTTCCTCATTAGGACAGCTACTTTTAAATGAGAGTTCAGGAGTTTAGCATCATCCAGTCTCATAAATATTCAAGACCATGCAGATGATTTGGGGTCATGCGACAAACTCAATCCCTTTCTTAGGCAAGCACAGACAATAAAATCACAGAGGGTGTTCAAACTTTGGGCTGCATCAGCTACATCCCTTCTGTATACCCCATAGCAGCTGGCCGGAGTGCAGTATCAAACCCCAGGAGGAAACTGGCTATTCGCTCAGCCACAAAGCTGGTGTGCATCTGCCACTGTGAGAAGGGGACATTATGAAATCAGGAAAAACAATAAAGGTGGCACACTGATGCCAGTCTGATATTCCAAGATCCAGTCTCAGGAAAGTTAAGAGGCCTCTTGGCATATGGCTTCAGCTGAGAGGATGAGCAAGAGAAAACCCTAAGGTCTCCAGCTGAAAATATAAATGACAAATAAGAAGGAATTTTTGAAGGAGAGAGAATGAAGTGGGCCACCATGCATGTAACCAGCATTTAAAATCAGATAACAAATGGGAATCTTGTTATTATCAATTATGACAAAGCATAATGCCATATAATGGCTCCAAAACGTAAAAGGTACAGGGTCTTTTGATTGAATATGCTCTAGTTGTACCCAGCACAAATAATGCAGACTGGAAAACTAAGGAGATTCTTACAGAATCAGGTATTATGTGAAGTGTTCACGATTTGGGTTAATGAATACAGCGTTCTCCCAGATGTTCCATCATCGTTCCAGAGTGGGAGGAAAACTGGCTGCAGACCAAATCAAATTTTTATATTCCTCTTAGATAGTGCCAGACACTAAGATTTCATCAATATAACATCTGAGGCACAGAGACAACGCATCATGGTTGGATAACCCTATATTCAATCCATTTTGCTGAAGACAGGACAAATAAACTAAGAATCAGAACATTCAATGAGTCATATCAAAGGTATAAATTGAAAGTCAACACTTGTACTGCATATAATTTAGCTGAAAAAGAATTTATAGTCTGGAATTTCCCATTTAAACACTGCTGCTGCTTCTTGCAGATATACTCCAAATGTTAACTTTAAACACTGCCAATCCTTTCAAGTTGGGTTTTTTTGCTTACTTTATAATATCTTTAGGATGCACATCCTTCTCCAGGGTAATGGAGAGTTTGAGAAGGGAAATTAATTGCTAAAAATGCCTAGTTGGCTTGGAAAAACACACCATTTCTTTTTACTACATAGCTAAAAATCAGTTTAAATTATTTTTTCTCTAAACATATCATCCTTTTTTTTTGTAAGCAATACTAAACAAGGAAGCTTCTGGGGTGTCCAGAAACAGAGATCACTAGGGGCAAAAAAGGCCAATCACCATAACACTCTAGAAATGCTTGAGAGGTGATGATGGGAATAAAGTAAGTCAACATCTACAACAGCAGCCAGCAGAAACCCACCACAGGAAATAAACCAAACTTTGCAAAAATACACAAAAATAAATAATCACTTGCCAAAAAAAAAAAAGAAGTCCCCAGTTCATCCTGAGTGCATGGGCTGATCCTCAAGCCCAGCGAAAGTCTGGCTGAATTCAGAGAAGAGGATGTCTTCAGGGACTGAGTTGCAAGTTTGAGACTTAAGAGCAGACTGGATAAAGTCTGTGATTAAAAGGTAGAATCCAGTTCAGTTGCACTAATCTGATTAGGTCCACACTCCTGCTTCAGCTATTCAGTTAGCCTAAAGGACTAAGGTGTGTGTGCACCTATGAACGCATATACAGAACACCTGCACAGACTTTTTATAGCTTCTCAAAGCAATACAGCAATATTCCCATCCAAAACTATGCCTGCCTCTGGGTCCTCTTTAAGCCCAAAGGCCCTACCAAGAATACAGTAAAGTTTGCCCCAGTTTTGGGGACTCAGGCCAGCCTGGAGCTGTGGAGCTACTGTATCGCAGTGAGGACACGGTGCTTCGGAGACAAGCAACGTGACTGAACATCATGCTTGGAGCTAAAGTCCATCATTTAGCTGATCTAAGCTAGGGATTGCACCTTTTCCAGATTCAGCAGTGCACTACAGGGCTAAAACTAAAATATTACTAAAATTGCTCTAATATGAATGCAGAGAAATATATCCAGCCTGAATATATCAAAGCTCATATTCAATCCGAATGCAGCAATCACAGAATCTCTTCCTATGGTGAAAAGTCTCACTTTCACTTATGTCCCATCTGAGACATTTCACTTCACCAGTTGCAGAAAGAATTTTCAGTAATGGCATGTAAATGAAAGAATATTGAATGATTTTTAAAGCAAAAAAATAACTTGCATAATATAAAATATCCAGATGTGTGACAACTGATAAGTCAATAAAGAGGAAGATGTATTCTGGAGCTTCTGACTTCGGATTTTGCTGATGACAGGTGAAACATCTAAATCGAATCTATTCATCTGGGCGAATTCTTGTCTTTTTAGCACAAAGGATGTTCTCTTCAGTGTGCATTTACCTAAAGAAATCTTGAATTACAATTCAGCTCTGATTTGTGTGTGCTCTTTTTTTCTCTCTTTAAGTAATTATTTACAAGTTCAATTTCTTGAGAGTAAACTATCAGAGGAGGCACACTCCACCTCTCTGCAAATGTATGCAATAGATCTAATTATTTTTGTGTAAAACTACAAACAACCTTCTAAATAATGACAATCATTAGAAAACATTAGGGTCTGTCACTTAAAATCTCTGCCAACTGCTGATAACATTTTACTACTGCTTAGAAAGGTTGATTAAAACTTGTAATAGATTTAGTGAGGGTGAAAGATTAACAAAAAGGTATTTATGATGGAGACACTAAAACATAATATGTTCTCAGTAAACACTCAAAAAACCCAGCCCTGTGACATTTATAGATGTTGCTCAAGATGTAGTTTTTCATCTGCACAATGAAACCGATAACAAGTTTCTGCATGCTGCAAGGGGGAAAAAAAAATGACAGAAAGGGAGAAGAGCACACCACCTTTGCCTGTCTCATGTCAAAGCAACTAAGAAAGCACACTACCAAAATAAATCAACTGAAACCCTTAAATAAGTTATTATCGGGACTGCTGATATTTGACCACTTGGACACTTCCCTCTTTGAATTTAAGGCAATGGAAATTAAAAGTCCACGCGCCCCACATGCATGCGTGGGAGCATGGGCACGGTGCAGCACAGCAGCCCAGTGTGCAGAGCACAGCTGCACCATGTCTGGCACTCCGTGATGGGCAGGGAGGATGGGCACCAAAGCCTTCCTCCTGCTCAGCTTTCACCAGCGGTAGGGTGAAGCCAGCAGTAGATTAGCAGCTCTTAAAAGTGTGCTCCAATATGATGCTGCTAAAAATGATGGAGAGAACTGCAAGAGCTTGTGGAAACACTAGCACCTCTTTTTAAGCAGAGAGGGTCAAGGAGCCTCTGGAGATGTCAGACCTACTGTGTTCTGCAAAGATCTGAGAGTGGCTTCAGGAGCTTCACTGAGTAGCGCAGCACAACTGCCCAAAGCATTTGATCACTTATCCAGGTACTTGGGACATTTTCAGTTACTAATTCAAATGACAGCAGGATCAGCCTACTCTGGTCTTCAGAACAGCTGAGTTCGCTTGCTGAGGTCATCTGTTAAAGCCTTGCTGCAGCTGGGAAGCAGGTGCCAAAACTCAGCATTTACAAGTTTAAGCTAAGGATGTCCACTCATGCCATGACAGAGAGCTTCAGTTGCCCTAGCTCAGGCCCAACTGTCAGCTGCCTGCTCTGTTCTGCTCTCATCCCCATATTTGAGGAGATAGAGCAGAAAGGCTAGCCTGGTTTCTGCAGTTTACAACTTGCCTTAGATAAAGTAAACTGTGGTCTCTTCCAATAAACTGTGGTGACTCAGAGACTGCTAAGCTCTCACACATCAGGAGCAGGAGTAGCGCCCTCAGGAGAGGGGTGTTGCAGTCCGCAGAGATCTTACCTGTTCAGCCCACCTAGTTTAATCCAACAGGGTGGGAGTAAATGATCTCTCAAGGTCCCTTCTGACCTGAATTATTTTATGATTCTATAACACTCCACATGAATTCACAGTTCTGTTTTTGAAAATGATGGCTCAGCATCAATGTTTCTTTAAGCAACACTCCACAACGCTGACCAACACTATGAAAATAACTTAACAGGAATAAGTGACTAGCCAGATCACATCCAAAGCCAAACACGTATGAAAATAAAAACAATTTCTATACCGCACATGTCTCAACAACTCTGTAGCCAGATATACATACGCAGTCCATAAACACATTAACACATCGCTCGCCAGAGAGGTCAAAATGTGGTGAAGCAGAATAAGCCTGTGGTTAAATGTAGCTGAGAACCATGTCTGCATTCTGCGAACATGTCTGCAAGTTGAAGTACTGCAAAGTGGATGACAGATTACAGAACTCACAAATGCAAGTCAGTCTGCCCCAAACCGTTCCTCAAATGCATTACGTGGGTGACACTCACTTTGAGGATGACTAATAGCTTCCATGCAGAAAAGTGGATTTTTTTTAAGTCAAGTGATGGTCATTTAAAGAGTGCTTATTTCACAACTAAGGCTTTATCCAGAAAGATGTAAACCTTGGCCTGTCTTAGGTTTAACCATAACACTCTGGGTCATAGACACCACATGATGCAAAAAACATCTTCTGAGATCAAACTTTACATTGAAAAATATATATTTCTAGGCTATTTAAAGATACACAAAAAGCAACAAATGTAAACAAAAGTCTCATATTTGTGTGTTAATGTAGTGAGTCAGAATAAACATGACAGCTTTACCTGAGAAGTTAGAGTCTGAAAACATGAAAACAAACCCTGTGTGTTTGGCAACAGGCATGGAAGATTTTAAAAAGAAAACCAAAAATAAGCTTAGCAACATACTTTGCAACTCCCACAGGTAAGCCTCACTCACTCAAGTACTCTCACCAATGTAAAGAAAAAAGAGGAATCCTACACGCTAGGTGCTGAGTATCCCACACGCACGTATCCCTCATGTTGCCTGTATCCCACAGAGCTGTCAGCCAAAAGCTGCTCCTACCACAGACAGCAATATTTCCCTTGGAAACAGTAACAAATTAGAAGTCCAGCAAAGGCTGGCATAGCAAGTTAAAGCCACAAAGCACACAGAGAAAAGATGGGGACAGACATCGTTTTCTATTTCCAGCACTTATATGTAGCTGCCAGCATAGGATGTGACATACTATCCTATGACAAGGACTTGCACCTCATCAGAATACGCTAGTGTAAAGCTGACAGCCCTCTCTACCTCCCTGGCAATGCTACTCCTGATCTCCATGGCACATGAATACCTTGAATATGATCCAGAAAGGTGATTTTCTGCTGGTGCAACAAAGATGATAAATGGATATCTCAAAAGATACTTCTAAAACTTGTTTGTGGGTGTGGAGAGCTGATCCTTCATAGTCCCAATCACTTTGGTGTAGACAGTGGATAGAGATCGCTCTCAGTGGAGACTTCCACTACCTGAATGCAGAGACTGTGTCAGACCTAGTCAAGAAGATATCAAGATATCAAGGGAAAAGCAGGTGGCATGTCCATCATACAGTTGTTTTCAAATTTGAAAAGAAGATCAGAAGACACTTTTGATCCCTGAAAACTTCCATATTGTCAGAGCACAATGTCAGAGCACAACAGAGTACCAGTTTATCAGTTATAAAAACTAAAGATCAGGAGAGAAATCTGGAGAGCTTGGACTCAGTGGGTTTTTTTTCCACTAACCTGAGATAGAGTCAGTACTTCAACTTGTGCCTAGGATGTGCAATGTCACAAATGTACATCAAAAGTATTGTTATTTTTGCCTCTATCAGCTTAATTCAGTTTCTTTGTATTAAAAAAAAAAATGAATGTTAGCAAGTCAAAGGTAAAACCATGGCTTTTTATCAGGATTCTTTGCTCCTGAGTTCCGAGGATGTTTCTTTTTCTTCTCGCTTAAGAAACACATGCATAGACAAAGCTAAGGCTTGCACTAAAAGAGTAGAAAGAAATGGCTTTTATAGGGTTAATATAGACATTTTAGGAAGAGATTTTGAAGATCTCTCACTGAAACAAACATATTCAAAAAGCAACAGAGTAATCACCCTTCTCAGGACTGACAACTAATTTTTGCTTCTTCTGCTGCTACTCTTGTGACATTACTTATGCCTCAGGTATTAAACACTCCATATTTGTGTGTCTTCAGCTAGGAAAATGAAAGGCATAACATGATTCGCTGTATTTTATGCCTGGTATTTTTCACAAGAAAATAAATTAACCCTTCATTCTCCTAACTCTACTGGCTAAATGACCAGGTTTTATTTTATCTGTCTGAGCTTAGTTCAGTGTCTCTTCAAGTCAATAAGCAATTTTTCACTGGATGTTGAAACAAACAAATCATAATGTGAAGCAACAATTATCCACACTTACTTCATAACTGGGACCTTTGTCATATTCCCTAGATATCAGGGGAGTTTTTTTCATGTTCCTTGGTTTCATTTTTTTAACTGTACAATGTCCAGTGTAGCACAATGTTTTGTTCTTAAAGAGAGGTCTACTAGAGATATCTTCCTGTGTGGAGTGACATCTTATATGCTTAAAAAGTTGGTGTTCTTTGGGGAGGTAGAACTTCACACCAATTACTCTCAAGATGGGAACAAACTTCCTAGAAGAAATCATTATTATGATTAGATTTCTGTTTTCACATATGCACAGTATTTCTCTCAGCATTTTAATCCAGGTCAAGCAGAATTATATCATATCATATCATATCTTTCAACATACAAGAGCCAGAGGCCCCAAAGGAAAGATAAAACACAATACTCTTTTTTTTTTTCTTTAAACATGCTCCCCAGGAGGCCATGGAGAAGAAACTGAACGTGCAAGATCACTGTGTTCCTCAATTCCCCTCTATGGGCACAAGGTTTTTTCTGCATTGCCTGCTCCACCAAAAACTGTACGTCAACATAGCCTCCCTATTTTACCGGCTCCCATACTTTACTAGCTCCCATACTGTCCCATGCAGAGGCAACATACTCTGTTGATCATTGGATAATAGGGAGTGGGGACAGGGGGGAACTACATGTTTCTGTAGGTGCCTATATACCAGTTGTAAGCCACTAACCTGAAATAAAAGGTTAGCCATGCTAGCACAATATTTATTTACCCAATCGAAAATAAGTAAAACAGTTGTAGAGGTTTTTAACTTATGTCTAGCAAAAAGAGAAGAAAACTTGCACCAAAATCAAATCCAAAAGGCTCTCTCTCTCTTTCTCTCTCCCTGCCCCATCTTACATCCTGCTGCCAAGCAATAGACACTACCTAATCTGCATGGCCAAGGTCTCAGAGCTGGTGCTCATCCGGGTACATATGCATGGGAGGGAACCTGCAGCTGGGGAAGAACTTATAACCCCCATATCCTGTTGAAGGCTTGCTTGAAGGTTCATTCAAATTCATTTTTCCTCCCCCATTCAGGAGGCGGTTTCAGTGTCCTTTCCCTGGACTATTAACTGGCCTAACTTCTTCAAATGCAAATGTCCCTTCAATAGGCCAGGTGCAGACATCTCTTGTACTTTACTGAGTTAGCAGTAAATCATTAATCCACAGAGGAGTACAACACTCCCACTTATGAAGACAAATCACAGTGTGAAGCTTTCTAAGGCACCAAACTTACCATTTCAAATAAACGTATACATTGACAATCACAATTGATGCAAACATTTAAGTAGGATTGGAGCCTCTGGGCTAGAGGCGCTTGACGGAGACCAGGCACCGTGAGAGCTAACAAGGACAGTGAGTGAAGTGATTGACTAACCCCAATTTTTCCCAGAGGGTTGCTATGACTTTGATGTAACATGTCCACTGAGAGTGGAGCAAGAGCAAAAGAAAAAGGTTCCTATTATAAAACATAGGAGGGACAACCATTTGATCAATCTTTTCAATTTGATCAATCTTTTCAGTGTTTGAGACCATTGGAATCTGTGGTCTCTACGACGAATGATATAGGGGAAAGAATAGAAGTATTCTTCCACTAACTTCTGCCATGTATTTATAAATCCTACATAATAAAAAGCAAACAATTAAGCCCCAAGGGAATCTAAACCTAAGAATGACTTAAACCTCACTTTCTCTAAGCAACCTCTTAAAAAATGTCACAGCCTGGCATACCTGCTGTGAGCACATCACATCTGGGACATCCTGAGAACACAGCTTCTGCATGAAGCTAAATGAGAAGCAGGTGCAATGAATATCAAAAAGAAAACTCCACTCAGTTATACCCACAAACTGCTCCTTATTCTGCATAGATCACACTGTCCCACTCCTGTGATCAGTCATCTGAAACCAGATACTTCACAGAACTGTGCTGAATGCGGAACTGCCGGCGTTGATTCACTCTTTTTGGGGCTGCCCCCACATATAAAAACATTTTGGTTATTGATCTAAGGATTCATGACTCACGGGCTGAGTATAGTGGTGGGTTTGAAACACTGCTTTGTTCTTGGAAGTGACACATAAGGTCTCCGTAGGGCAGCAGCCCTTCACTGTGACACCTGCTCCTTCAGAAGCAACTCCACAAAGAGCTTAAGAGACACCCAAAAATTAAAAAACAGAGGAAGTGAGCAATGTAGCGGTCCCTCCACCCATCCTCCCTCTTCAAACTCACAAGCCTTGGATGAGGCAACCTTATCCATGCTACAGTATTTAACAGAGAGGTATCAAAATGGCTCTCTTTGTTTTACAGTATATGAATCTGAGACCCCCAGGACCAAGGAGGTTAATTCAATGTGAGAAGTTCTGTTTAATCAAACAGCTTTAGACCAAAAGAAGATCTGAAGTCAGAATATTCAGATCCAAAAATGTGACCTTGATCCTTTAAGAAGTACTTGCTAGAGCCACAGAAATATTTAGGAAGTTAACTTTGACGATCTTATTAAATTCATATCTGCAAGATATGCAAGTGACCTCTTACAGAGATCAATCATTAACAGAAAATACAAGTGTACTCTTCCAGTGTACGCTAGCATAATTTCGTTGCCTGGGGAAATTCATTTGAAATGCCTGATGTCTCTTTGAATTAACTGGCACCGGTTTTGTAATCAAACACTGTTGAGCCAACAGGAAGACAAGGACTTAGGCTCTTTTGCTGCAGATTACACATACACACACGCACACACACACACAAAATAAAATAAATAAATAAATGGCCCAATAGGCTATAAAAGACCACAATACATGCATTCATTCATATAAAAATTAAGCATATAATCACATGATGAGCAAAGGACTTTATATGATGGCATACAAATTTAAAACGCACACAACCCTATTTAAATAAACTGCACACTGTGCTGTATTCCGAAAAAAAAAAAAGATGAAGTTACAGTAATTGTCACTTTCGGTTTTATATGATTTTACAAATAAAAATGTGAGAGTTGCCATTAACTAGTATTGACAATGCGTGTATCGTACACACATTTGTCAATTTCATTAACCTTCCAAATGAGGTATTCAGAGGGAGCTAATGGCAGCATAACACATCATTACAATATTCAATGCAATTTCACGGATATTATGTATAGGGAGAAATTTTAGGCTCTCTTGTCCTTACAGCTGTTAGAAAATATTATACTTTGCAAATATCCCATTAGGGATCAGCAAATGCTAAACAGCAGAATCTGAATAGCATGAATTATGTCCCTCTCTCCTGCCTCTCCTAGCTGAGCACGGGGTGCCTCTATTTGTGTCATATTTGGCCGTAAGTAAGGAATGCAAATCAGTGCCCAGACTTTCCACCCTCCTCACTACTGTTATTACAGCCTCCATAGCTAGAACACCAGATTAGGATCCAGGAGGTTTGGGCTTCACTCACCCAATAACTTTCACTATAACCTTGGACTAATCACTTAATTTTTTACATCTACATTTTCCTGCTACACAGGGCACAGTGCAGGTAAAATGTATTACAGATGATGAAAGGCCAAAATACCAATAGGAGGTTTACTTTCCCTCTGCGTGAATGAAGCAGCTTGGACTATGTCAATGAGCAGTGTCCATAGCTATGACTTATTCCATAATCCTGTTTGCCAGTTCTCCACCAATTGTGGAGCAAGACCATGTGCTCTCTACATAGAGAATCATAGAATCACAGAATCATAATGGTTGGAAAATATCTCCAAGATCATCAAGCCCAACCGCAAACCCATCACCACCCTGCCTGCTAAACCATGTCCCTAAATACCTCACCTACACATTTCTTGAACATTGCCAGGGACAGTGACTCCACCACTTCCCTGGGCAGCCTGTTCCAATGCTTGACTACTCTTTCCATGCAGATTTTTTTTTCCTAATATCTAATCTGAACCTCTCTTGGTGCAACATGAGGTCATTTCCTCTAGTCCTATCGGTAGTTACTTTGAAGAGACTGACCCTTGCCTCACTACAACCTTCTTTCAGGTAGTGGTAGAAAGCCATAAAGTCTCCCCTGAGCCTCCTCTTTTCCAAAATATCCCCAGCAGCCTCAGCCACTCCTCGTTAGGTCTGTGCTCGAGCCCTTTCACCAGCTTCGTTGCCCTTCTTTGGACACACTCTAGCACCTGCATGTCTATCTTGTAGTGAAGGGCCCCAAACTATTAAGCATTCCCCCTTCTTCACTTTACCAAAGGTGAAGAAACATACTAGGAAAGAAGGGAAATAAAAAGAGAGAAGAGACCCCATAACAGAAAACTAGGTTTTATTACAGGAAAAGAGGAGACCTTGCAGCTGGGAACGAAAGTGGGAAAGCTCCGAGCAAAGGAGACAAAGAATCAGGCAGGTGTAGGAGAAGGAAACAAAAGATATTTTGAATTATCTGAGGAAAGATTTATTTGGTGATGAGATGCACGAAGACACTGGGAAGAGCATCAAAATGAAAGATTGCAGAAGAACGGAAGATTTTTAGGAAGCTGGAAAGTAGGAGAAAGTAATTTAGGGACACACAAATCAGAAAGACAGATCATAGCAATGTGCAGATCAGAAAACAATATGGTCTGTCCAGAAGCAGAGGAAGAAGAAAGGAATGAATGTCACCTATGACCAGATGAGGAAGTGGAGTCAGAGAACAAAAGAAAACATATTTTCAGTTTTGGCTTATATTCTAAGGCTTTTATTTTCTAGACCACTTTGAATTCTCCACATCAGTTATCTGTGAGTGAGAGGAGCCGGACTGGAGCAGATCTTCCTTGAGCTGGCTATAGCAACAGCGCAGAACCCTTAATTTTAAGGTTCCTTACTAGGCACCAAAGAGGTGTTGTCTCTTCTTTGAATTAGAAAGACTTAAAATATATATACATTTATTTATATATAGATATAAAATTCTTCTGATCTTTTTCTTTCAGATCAGCAAGAAAATACTTAAAAATTAAAAGCCACCATTAGTGATATTATGAGAAAATAAATAGACAACCATGTATGACCTATAGAAGTAGCAAATTCCCATGTAAACTGTCCCTTACGAAATGGTCAAGGTTACCTAAAGCAATTTTAATTGAGCTTTCCTTTTCTGCTTGCTGTAGTTTTCCCCACAGGTCCTAAAGGACAGTCAGGATAGGATGTGCTCACCTTGTCAAACAGGCCTACAGTGAACAGCCCCTGCAGCGCATCAAAAGGACATAGCACTTGGTGAAGGAGGTGGAGTGGTGAGCAGTGTTAGCAGCCTCCTTTCTTCGCTGTTCTAACCCAGTTGGCTATCCTGCATCCTTCAGTACTCAGGGTTCTCTGTTCATGGGAAACGCTTTGGATGGTCCAGCTTTGCAACAGCCAGCTCCTGTTAATTTGAATCACTTCGCTTTGCTTTTCTCACTGTTGCTTTCACTGCCAAGGGCTGTCAAAACACATTGTCCTGCTTTCAGAAAAGAGCCACATACTGTGTCATGGAGAGATACAAAACACAGCTGATAAAACTGCACAGAAGAGTTCAGCTGTCTTCCTAGCCTATGAATTTAAATAGCATTCTCCTACAGAAATGAAGCAGTTTTTACATTAAGTTAATTTGTCTCTTTCCCCCTTCTTACGGAGCACCTGCTTCACTTTGCCATTCAATTTGTATTTTGTTTTTTCCTTTATTTCTGTTTTCCAGTTTAGAGATTTTACAACATCAAGACTATGGGAAAAGTAATCTTTTAACCAACTTCCTTTCAGAAGAGTTGAGTTATCCATCCAACTCGTTGTGTTGATTTGAAGTTACCAATATGGGTACTTCTTACTGCTTGATGTCTTGAGTTTGCTATCAGAACATAAAGAGGCAAAAATAGAACAAATGGAGACTCTATGTCTCCAGCAATAGCTGAAATAACCTAAAGTAATGTCCCAGTCTGTTTAGATTCTGGCCAGGATAAAGCCATCCAATAACTAGAAAAAGAAACACAGTATAAAATATACAGAAACATTTTTTCTTATGGTTTCAGATTTATCACAGACAGAAAAAGAGTAATCTTTGACACACGAGAGACAGGGTATTTTTAACAAAGTGTTGTGCCAAGTTGGCTAATTATTCATATACGTAAAGTATCCTGGTGTCCTTCAAATTAAAAAAAAAAAAATCAAACGGGACAGAAGTGCCAGCAAATGTTATGAAGCAGTGGATAGTGGGTGGGTGGTGTGAAAACGTTTCATAACTGCTAACAGCAACCCTGTTGTGAACCAAACAGCTGTGAGCTGAACACAGGTGTGCTAGCACAACAAGGGCTATTCATGCCTTCCCACAGCGCGCTGGCCAGGTCTGCGGAGCCACAGCTGACCACATAACGCAGCAGAGATGGAAAAGGCTGCAAGTGAAACGGCCACGGAAAGGGTAAACACCGGATGCCACGCAGACACATGCACGCACACACACACAAAAAAACGCATGCACATTTTTAGCACATTCGGCTCGCTGCTGAAAGGCAAAGGGGTAAGGAAAATCTATTCTGCTATGCAAACCCGAGAGCATAATGACTCAGAAAGTTCACAGGAACATTCTTTGCATGGAAAAATAGGCAGGTGAGAAAGCATGAGGATACGACAAAAGTCAAAATATTCAGGTGTGCATGTATTTTTATCGTCATCCCAACAGACCACTCCAATGTCCTCAGACATTTGTAAGTGAAGACAATCTAGAAGCAATTCCAAATAATGCTAGCGGAAGGATTACAGATTCTCATTTCTTGTACTGAGCCTTCAAGATAAAAGATATATTTCAGGAAAGTAAAAATATTATGGTTAAAAAATAAAATCATTTACCTTTCACACGCTCTGCATAAAGTGTTTTGTAGCTTTTTTTGCACATATAGCAGTGTGCTAAAAAGGTTGGCAAGGACGGCGCTGTTTCTTTTTCTTTCTTTTAAATCAGGATTCTTAAAAGACAATTAAAATATGAAAGGAATGGTAGTTATAAACCCCACAGTTCTAAATCTTACTATAGAAACTCTGCTTGGAGCTTTTAAATTGAACACACAAGCAGATATTATGATTCAATTGCACAAGGGAGAACCCTTCACTGGAAAAGGAGAGGACTACATGTCCTAGTAAATCTTTTCTATCTATTGTTCCTATTATGAAAAGGCAATTATTTGTTAAAAAAGGGTCTCCAGATACAATATTTTTATCTGAGGGTGAGAAATGAATATTAAAATGTTTGGAAATTTGTACCCACAAATATAAAAGCAAGCCTTCAGAACAGAAATATGGCAATGAAAGTGAAACATGCCATAATCATTATACATGCTAATATCCGCATTTAAATTTCTCACCAGCTAATCCAGGATGAAATCTTACACTAGCTTTGACACAAAAGAGCCCTGCCTGATTCCTACCTGCGCTTGTACTCAGGAATGTATTTCTGCTTTCAAACAAGAGCAGAAGCTATTGAGGCTGACATGGTTGCTGCGCCCGCTAACCAAGTTAATCACCAAGTGACCCCACACAACTAGAAAATCTTCCAGTTCTGTAAATTCCTTTCTGCTGGAACAAAGTCAGGAATCCTAGTTTATTTCTCTTGTGAAAGTCCCATTTCAAA
Organism: Tinamus guttatus; assembly: GCF_000705375.1. The sequence continues at coordinate 247,315 of NW_010589229.1, read as the reverse complement.
GACTTTTTAATATTGCATCATACACTTGTTTTCTAGTAGATGGAAGGCCACAGTAAAACAGTTGCAAACATGCAACAGCAGCGATAAAGACACATTCAAGGAGTTGCTGCCACATTTTCAGCTCCCAGCAGCAGAGACCTAGATCTGTATCTGTCCAACGCTCTGAGTGTGGCTGTCCTACTTCTATTAGCAGTAGCTAGTGGTCAGCCTCACCGAACCACACTTCAGAGAGCAGTATGTATGAGTCTTGTTGTTCACACGTTATGGCTACTATCTGGGGTAAACTGAACATCCTCTCTCATCAACTACAAAGCTCTACAAAAATGCTTTTATCACTTATATCATTGCTTTCTCCTAAGATGGCCCCAGCTGTCACAGAAAAAATAAGTCTTAAAATCAACTAAGATCAACAATTTGCATGTGTATTTTGACGCCACTTCAGAATCTGATAAAATCCATTGTTTATCACCATTAAAACACTTGCAACTGAAAAGTAGCCCGTAGGTCTTCACACAACCCCAGAACAAAGGCAGCTCTCCTCCAGCAGAACATGTGTTCCACATTAGCACCCATTTTGTCCACAGCCCTCATGAGAAGGAGCCATCTCAGGAAACAACGGGAACTTAATCTCTACTGCCATTTGGTCCCTGACATCTCTGCCGAGCTGGTGAAGAGTGTTCAAGGGAGTGGTCAATCACTAAGATTTTGACAGAAGCCCCAATTTATTCCCTGTGATCCAAGAAATAGTGATTGTGCTCAATATCTCTCTCAATAAAAACAAATAAAGAGTTAATATGACTTCATCTCATTGTTATTCTCATCTGAGTCTTCTGACGCTGAAGTTATTATTTAGTCACACTTTTTTGTCTATAAAATATGCTCTAGTAATTTAAGTGGTGCTCAGGCAAAACTATTGAAAAGATTGGCTAGCAGTTTGTAACTACGAACATTTTCTTTGTCACAGCTTGCTTAGAAGTGATTTACACTTGCCTTAAAATGTTGAACAAACCTGGATCATATGCTCGCAAAATTCTCAAGTTCCCTTCTGAGATTTCGCTGTAATCGACAAATTCCAACATCTTCCCGGAAGAAACAGAACTTTTTATTTTCCAACAGAATGATATCGATCTGCCTTAGAGCTCTCCTTTATGTTGGTGTCCTGTATTTTAAAGCATTAGACAGGGAATTCTGGGGCTATCGGATCTATAATATTCAGGAGGGGAGCAGAGGTTTCCTGTTACAAAGAGGAGTTCTCTCTTCACTGAGCCAGTGCAATGAAACACCAGTTTGTTCCCAGGAGACGACAGGGAGAAGCTGCAGATTAATCCATTTGGATCCTGGTGCTGTAATGGCATCAACATTTTTGGCTTATACATGACGTATATTTTTGCAACTGCAATGGCTTTAAGAGAGTTTTCCAAGGAGCCAGATCACCTAAGGCTCTGCCCTACAATATTTGTGAAAAATCTGTTTAAAATACAAGGCTGACTCTCCATTTATACAATTGTAACGGCTCTGCACTAGCTATACTAGGCAAACATATAGGTTTCAGCCTAAATTGATCTGACATGTAAGGAGAAACCTTAACATTGATATTCTCATATTAAACCTTCCAATAAGTCTTAAAGAAACCCTATTTTTGTGCTTTTTCATGTGGAAATGAATGACTTGATGTTCTTCTGTGTGATAATTTAGCTAAGCAACAATTATTACTTTGTGTCCTCAGCTGTGGAATGGACAGTTGAGCTACTTTCGTTCATTTCCTTTTATTTCTCTCTACAGATTTATGTTACAATTTCTTTTGTCTTTGCAACAGGAAATAAATCAAATTGATCTGAGTATTAATCTCACCAAAATATTTCTACAGAAGCTCAATTTCTAATTTCACACAAAGACAAAAACTTTGTGCTCATATTGTTTCCTCAAAATTGTTTGATCCATTTTTCAAATCCTGTCTAATTTATGCCCTTCAGCTTCTCTCCTTCTTAGAGGGGTCTGTCCACAAGTTAATAGCAGAAAACAGACAGAACAACTGCTGTCATGGAAGGAAGAGATACAGTGTGTGAAGAAAAAAAAAAAAGTCTTCAGGTTTTGGTCGTAAATTCCTTCTATTCCAGAACTCTAACTTTACAAAGTTCTAGAGAATTCATCTAAAATAAAACAACAAAGTAGTATAAATAATGAAAAATACCTTTTTTTAACGATAAATTAGCATACTAGTAATTCAGATATATTACATTCTCTTTATTTACTGCAATGGTGAGTCCAGTATCACTAGTGGCTAATGCCACTGCAAAAATTCCAAACCCAGTGAAAAGCTGAAAACATGCTAATTGCTTCTTAGAAGCAGATTACCTTCAAATGAGGAATTTTGGAGAAATGGCACCAACTGCAGCAAACAAAAAACCCACCAGTTATTTAAAGAAAATTGCACATAGAAATGCTGCCAAGATGCCACAGTGTCTCCATCACAGTAAGAGGTGGATGGCTTCTGTAGACTTGGGCAATTCACATTTCAGATTCCTTTCCCATTGCCCACATGTTCAATTTTACTCAACAGCAAGCCCTATTTGTCCCTTATTTACCTTCCAAAGCAAAACCCACATTGGTGGGAATGAACACCGAGGTGACACTTAGAAAAAGCAACATCATTTGAACAGCTGTAGACAGTCTGTTATTTATCAGAAATTTTAACAAAGGCCAAAGGAAAAAAAAAAGTGGCAGTTCAGTGGAGAGCGAGGCCTGCCCTAGCACAGCTGTTACACAAGATGGGAAAATTTCAAAATGAGAAAGTAAACATCATTCTATATTCTAGCAAAGAGATTTTTCTTCACAATCCTTGGAAATAGCAAACTTAACACTAATGAAAGGCAAATATTATCTGCCCCCTCCCCATCTCACCACCCCCTTGGCCAAATAAAATAGCTAATGTCCATTTGCAACTCTTTTCTTGGGGTGTCATCCTACCCATGGGGTGAAAAGTTGTGCAGATGCTGGACCAGCCCCAGCTCTGTTGGCTGCAAACTCTTCCTCCAGCAAACTGGCTTGATAAAACTGCTACAAGGAGATCCTTCCGGGGGTCCTTTGGATATACTCTTTTTTTTGGGGGGGTGAGGGGGGGGATCTAACATTCTTGTGGGATCAATATTAGGAATTCAAGAACATTCTTAATCAGCATCAGCAGCCAGGCTGTTGGTGCCTACCAGCACGAGTAGGTTAGATTTGGCTGCTCTGCCTCTGAACAGAGGCTCACACTGCTCTGTACTTCTCAGTTACTGTTCAGATGGCAAATGCTCAGAATAACAACAAAAAACAAAGCTCCAGGGCTAAATGAAGGGAGTACTAAACAGACTCCCTCCCCGTAGCAAAGGAAGGCAAATGGCACTCAGCTTTGCTCCAGGTAATGCACAGATGCGCAATGCTTGAACCCAGAGAACCGCGACCCAGGATGACCCAGTGCACCGAACCCAAGTGTGAAGCAGAACCCATGCTTCACACAGAGCAGCAGGGACGCATGAGTCTCCAGATTCCCCCCACGCTGGGCAGAGGCAAAACGTGTCCTATTCACACACAGACCCGTAACCTGGAGGCTCGGGGCCTCTCTGGAGTGGTGAGCAGCCCACGCCTGCATCGTATCCTGCTGGCAAGGGGGAACACAGGCCCCTGTATCCTGCTCTCCGGCCATGGGCCTCACCACAAGGTTGGTTCAGCACCACTCTCGCCACCTGTCCTGCTAACTGGTTCCTAAAAACTGGAATGTGCTTCTCTTACACAGGGAAAATATACACATGTGCCCAGAACGGTATTCAGAGTTACAAACCCTCATATACGAAAGGAAATATCTCAGGCCTGCAAGAAGATGTCAAGAAGTGGAAAGCTCCCATTTGTTAGCACAGCCTTCTTCACACCCAGTGTCTGTTCTGACCACCGTGAACAGAGTTCTTGGGCATCTGCCGCTCCTGTGCACTGCATATGGAGCTCATATGTCTCACCTCAGGCTAAAAAGTCCTACCCTGGGAGGCAGGCAACATGTCTCAAAGCCCTCCACACAGGAGAGCAATGGATGGCTTCAAACATGACCTGCTGCAGCACTCAGACAAGCCTGAGACAACGTCTGGAGGTGGAAACACCTGAGCTCTGTGCAGGGCAGATGCGCAAGGTAACGGTCTTCCAGCAGCGGGGTGATGGTGACCCCCAGAGCACCCAACAGCATGAGCAATACCAGGGGTGAACTCAGTAATTCAGCAAACAAATTACAGGAGAGTTTTGTTGTTGTTGTTTTTGTTGCTCTGTTTACTGCTGCATTCTAGTATTTGTGATTTCAACGCCTTAGCACTGCTATGTCTGGGAAAATATGGGGAAAAAAGATACAGAGAGCTACTCCTCCATGAGAGTAGCTGTGCTGTGCAGAGGCTTGTGTCACACATGCTGTCACATTTAGGCACCAGCAACACAGGCTTCTGGCTCACAGTAATTTCTGACCACCACAGGCATATTCTTCTAATATTTTTCTTACAAAAGTTAAAAAAGGGGCAGCACCATAGGAACAACCTTAACCCAGGAGTTAGAGGATATATAGGAGATATTCAGGCTTGGGTCTTAAACCCTAATCTTCCATCTCTCATTTGAGTGCCTGAGTCACTGATATAGGTTTATGCTGGACTAAGCTCTGTTGATCTCCCTCTTGGAAACATTTCATTTTGTGTAAATAAACATATTAATTGGAGCGGGAATCTCAACCATAATCTTCAATATCCCATGAAGATCTTTTTCTCAGTCATCTTCTCCCTGGAAAGAAAGACTCTCCAGGAGTCTTTTTTTCTCCTTGTTTATATTTTTATGAACAAAGGCAGCTTAAATTTTGGGGAACTGAGACCCATGGCAAAACAGCCCAGTACTTCTTGGAACTATGCTTCTTGCCCTACCTCCAACCACTGGGATATTGGTTAGTGGGAGGTAGGGGGAACATTTTGACCAGAAACTCTGTGTAAGTGCTGTCACAGTTAATACATTCCAACGAACATTTTGGGTTACAGCAACCTGACATTTGCCAGTGAAAAACTGTTTAGTCAGATTTTTTTACTGACCATTGCTCCTCTTGACTCTGTTCTAGAGCTATTTCCCCTGGTTATTCAGTAAGCAGCAATCCGCTGTAGTGAACTGAATGCTCTGTGCCTTATATCATACCCCAAAGGTCCAGAGCAATACGCCAAAGAAATAACATTCTAGCAGGGCTTCTGAGTTTTAGCTTAGTTATAACACCGCAAGCAATAAAAACTCAAGGTTGTAGCTGCTAATACAATTTTTATTAATTTCTAAAAGCAGATTTCTTAATCATTCCCTTGCAATATTTTCCTTCTTAAAACAAATATTCATGTTTCTAGGAATTGCTGACTACTGTGCTTACAAAATGGACCCCATTTTTGCTGTGTCTAGGGAAGGATAAGGAAAACATGATGCACGAACCAGGAAAACTGTAGAAAAAATATTGGCTGGAAACTCTGTGTTACTGAAGACAACCAAGAATAACATTTAACCAGAAACTGGTTTTGACATTCAGCTGTCAGTAGTTTCCTTAAGCACTGGAGCCTCTCTGTCTGCAAATAAAATCCTGATTCATACAAATGCATATACTGAGTAAGTGTATAAATCCAGCACTTCTTTTTTCAACAAATTTGTAGAAAAGTGAGCATTCAAAACCTGATTTCCAAAACACCAAGATCTTAGTTTTATGTATATATTATACACACACACACACACATATATATATATGTTTTTACATTTTTTCATTTCAATTTTAGTATAAAACCTACTTGTTATTAGGAGAAAAGGATTACCATATACCTGTTAGCCAGGTGGTTACAGAACTTGTATGAAATACAATAGCTTAAATCCCATTTACACTAATTACACTCACAGCAGTACTTGCACATACAACCTCACATGTACAACCTTTGAGACTCAAAGCACGGTAACTGGGAGATAACTTAGGACATCACTGTCTTTATTTGGAATAGATTAAAGCATTTTTCTTTTTCTTACCCATCAGCTGCTTACTAGATACTCGACATTTTCATGTTCACAAACTATGTGAGCTGCACATAAGCTGCAAAATAGAATAGAGGAAAAGAAAGACACCAGAACTCCTATCGCTGATCAAACTGCACATAAAATTACGTATCAATATAACTTCTAAAAAAAATACATCCCTCCCCAAATTTAACTATCATCAGTGAAACTTGTTATACTCTTGACTTTTGACTAAATTCCATTTAGCAAAAAATACTGCCTATTTTTCTGCTAAAATGATTTCTCCCTTTTTTCTTCAGAAAATTCTCCTATTGCTGGTAGATAATTCTGCCATGCATATAATACTTCACATGCTTTCCACAGCAGAAAACCTATGTATATGTGCCTCCGTAAACAAAATACTGACAAAACTCTAGAGTCTGCTACCACTATGATTTTACAAAATTCAAAACAGAAGACAAAAAAAAAAATGTGTCTCATTTCTAAAACCTGAAATCAAGAACTCTGCTAGGATATAAGTGAGGATGATAAAGTGTCAAAAGATCTGAGCCAAGAAAAAATAGCAAGGTTACAGCAACACCTTTGGAAGTTTAGGAACAGGAAAAAAAGATCGCGTATTTGCATTTATTTTTCTATGGTAAACAACAAAGGAAACAGCAGTTCTGAATCAATTCTAATAAAGTCAGTGAAAGACGCTTACTGGACACTGACTTTTTGGATCAGAAATAATAATGTAATTTAACCCAGATCATAAAGCATTTTAGCATGTAAATTCATTCTGTTAAACTCCATAAGCCTCATGTTTCAAAACGCCTGATGAATGTTTTTGAATAGTTATATTATGAACAAGGTGTGTTTCAGGAAGACAGTTAAATGGGCAGTAGTAACTTTTTTTATTGGAGAGTACTTTGCTTGCACGAAATCTCCCCGCTGTAAATGGCTGGATTGCACGCTGAAGGATTGCCCTGCTCCTGTGCCATCCACAAGCCTCTACTGCTGGCCTGTCAAAAAGGGTACACCAAAGGGTACAGGGTCCCAAAGGGTACACCCAAAGGTCCCAAAGGGTACACCAAACCTTGGCTAATCCGGGCTGTCAAATTTTTAATGTAATACACAAAATTAAATAGATATGTCTTCAAAATGCCTTCCCTCTCCTCTCCTCTCCTCCCCTCCTTCACAGTTACAGTATTCACAGTCACAGTTCTACAGATTTTCTTTACCACACTTTATCATTTTAAATCGCCATTGGATTAAAATCAGTCATAGGATCAGCCACATCTGAGCATAACAGAAAATGACAGCAAGTGGCTTAAACTTCTGTTAACAGCCCAGAGCAGAGCTCTTGGTGTCTAGCATTTTACCAGAGTATCTTTCAGAAGCATTAGCAAATTATACAGTCCTCCTTGATTATCTCAGACCTTACATTTATTATGTCCCTATCACACACAGCTATTATAGTCAACGGCAGGGTTGTAATTGCTCTCAGTGGGAGAAGGTTCAAGTCCTTTATTTCTTCCTCAGAATGATACCAGGCCTGCTCCAGTTCAGCCCGAGCTCATACTGTTTTCTTCTCTAAAAACCTATTTCCTTATTTTTACATTATTTCAGACTACAAGACACCAGCTTTCTCTCTGGCCTTTGACCTTCTTGAACATCCTACTTCACTCCAGAAAATTCTCATATGTGTATGAGAATGTAACATTATTTAAAAGCATAATGTTGATCTAAGCATCAAATAAAGATATGTTAATATCACTGAAGGAAAAAAAAAAGGACAGTCCATCACACAGACAGCATGTAAAACCAGAGTGCAGCTCTGAGATCCACCAGGATACAATACTGTGATGCAGATTCATTCACTTAGCATTGTCACTTGAATTCAGTGGTTCTGCCCTTTCCCACATGTGAGCAGCTTTCCTTTATCCCTGCTATGTTCTGCCCATCCAGCTGCTCCAAAGGAAAAGGACCACTCTCTTAAGGGGGCTTTTCTGTGGTCTAACCTTTGACTTGTATGGATTGTTGTATGAATAATATGGATAATAAGACACACTCATCTGTACACACATATATACATCATCTGTAATTGCAGTCTAGGAAGTCTGTATCTGGGTGTTTTCTTGAAGCAATATCCATTTGCCTTGCCAGTTACTTGTTCTCAGGGATAACACAGACTTAGATGTTTATTGTTCCAAGGTACAAAAGAAACACCATTCATTATGAATTAATGTGCATAAGAACAAAAAAGATCGAGCTCAAGGATTTTATAGGAGCAGAACAAAACAAATAATGGGGGTGGAGAGTCATGCATTTACTGATATTTTCACTTAGGTTTGATGGGGTCCCCAGGAACTCGGACTTTAGCTTTGTCAACTGTGCAAATGGTCAAATGTAAGCTTGATTTTCACATTACGAGTCTAAGCTACCTCTCCCAAAAGACAAGCTTATCACTAGAACTTCTCCTCTTGAGAATCTCACACAGAAATTGCTTCCGAAGAGCAATATCAACAGAGTTCTTCATTGGACAAAGAGATGCTATAATAAAGGTTAGGAAGTAATTATCATGGAAATATGGCTGATTTAAAAATTAATGTAAGTGACGAGTTCCCTAGTACTTGATTCTGTTCATGATATGCACTGAAACAATTGACTCAACAAAATTTAAATTTGGGACTAATTCTTTATTTATAACTCTTTCAAAGCTGAGGGCTTTTAGATAAGAAGTTTTCATTTAATGAAAACAGAATAAAACCCATCATGTGTCTACTTTTTATAAAGTAACTAAGCTAACCTGGAAAGATGAATATTACAGCGCCTAATTACAGTCAAAAGCTCACACAACAGAGCTCAGTCAATATTCTTTGCAGGTACGTCAAAATCACATATTTTCATAGCCTAAAATATTCTAATTTCATTCAGATGTCATTTTAGCACTGAATTTTCTGGCTTATTTGCTTGTTTTAGGGTTAATTTCAAATCCTGTGCAAGGTAGGTTATGCTCATGTTACAAGAATATATTTTCAATTTTAACTACATTTTGTCATTCTTTTCTGCTTCAAAATACAAACCAATTTAATAAACATATTGCCATTGAATCACAGTTTTCTCTCAATCTCTCTAGTCAGTACACTAAAGATGCCAACTAACCTCACATGGCAATCTTTATAATATAATCATCAGTGATATAATGCAATATTCTCTTTTATATAGAGAGACACCCCTGAGGTTTGATATTTAAGGACTTCTGCATCAGCAGAGCACAGAAATCTTGAGAATTCAAATGCTGAACTGACAGAAAGGTTCTTGAAGGCACAAGCTCGGCGATGATGCTGTGGCATGACACTAAGACCTAAACCAAGAAGGTCTGAGGAAAGGCTTTTATTGATACAAGGAGACTTTTATGAGATTTAGGTACTATATAGCATTGTTACGACATTGTTATTATAAGCCCACTGTTTACAGCGCAAAACCACAAATTCTTGCTGTATGCAAAAAGTGGGAAAACACGATTTAGGTTACAAATACAAAAACCTACAATATTCAACCATTTGGGGGATTTTCACTGTTTCCTATGACAACCTTATAATACTTTTAAAGATTTGTCATAAGGAAACAGTTGCAGCACGTATGTTATTAAGACTTTGCTACTGAGAGCAGTCCATTTTACAAATTGCCAATTAGTCATGTTCAGGCACTTATTACTACAAATTTACTGGAATAAATAAATGAAATAGCAACAGCTTTGATTTGTTCATTTTAATCTTCTGAAACTCAGTCCTTGGGAAACTGAGATCTTAAAAGTGCTCTACATGCTGATTTAAAATATGTAATCTGGAATTTGCCCAAAATGATGATATCCTCATAAAAAGATAGGCTGGTCAAATTTGTTAGCATGAAGCATAGACACACAGGCTTTAAAGACCCATGTGCTGAGAGAGTCTCACATTGACATGGCTTTAAAGGTCACATACATACTCTGCCTCGATTGAACCCCAAGGGAGGCTGCGGCTAAGCACACAAGATGTTCAGATACTACAATTAGGTTTAAATGGGCATATGGCAGAAGAAATCTGTTCCCATAGGAGGAGAAAAAGGAGAAGTAATATCACAAGCAAAATTAAGAAAAATCAGGATGACAGCATATTACTAAACTAATAGAAGGGGTGATACAAAAGGGAGGAGGTTGAGTTGCAAGGAGACACTTGAAATTAAGAAGCCAATTCTGGGAGCATGTTATGCATTTGGTGCATAGCAGTGCATTCAGCACTGACCTTCAGCTGTAGAAAAATGTCATTCCTTTTGATTCATTTGTGTTTTGGTGTTTCTCACATCTTATCTGTTTTTTAGGCATAAGGCAACTCATCTCAAAACATAACTTGGTTCCAAAGCTTAATAAATGTGTGAGTTCACAGAGGATAAAGAAGTAAATGAGCGAGCAAGCACAGAGCAAGAGTTTTTTCTCCCATTCAAAGAGAACTTGTTTCCACACACTGGTCTCGACGCCTCCTGACTGTGTTGGCTCTACCTGCCAAGCTTCTGTTACAAACCAAAAGTTAATATTGCTAACAAGTTTGGACTCGAATCTGTCTAAAACAACCCTTGCTTCTCAGGTAATCTCTTTCACTGTGCTAATAAGATAGAAATCAGCCTCAGAAAGAATGACACTTCAGTGCAATCATTTTCCTTCCACCCTCTCTGAGCTTAAACCAGACATGAAGCCACAGATGCAGAAAGGACAACAAATAGCTCATTTCTTCTTGCAAAACACACATTTTGGGATGGCTATCACCACTAGAGTAGCACTAAAAGTGTAAGCAGTAGCTTGGTCTATGGCCTCCTCTTCGCTATCTGCAGAGAAGTGTGAAGCACCACATTAATTCTTCCCTTCAAAAATCATTGTATAGAAACAGGCTATTTTAAAGACATTTTTCTTCATATTTTCACCATTTTGTATACTTTAAAAAGTCCATGAAGCATGATAAATTCATACAGCCTCCCATTTAAAAACTCCTCAGGTCTGTAGAGTGCTTTCTCCACCCACCTGGAACAACATTTTTGGGAGGATTTTTCCATAAAGACATATGATAAATGATGCAAGAATTCTCTTCTGACACCTCCTCCATTGCATCTGAATAAGACAGGGAATATTTGGTAGCCACCACAATAGGCTGGGAGGTGGCTACTGTTAGAGCTGACTATAGCAAGTGAAAAAGAGGAGCTGACAGAGGCAGCCACCAGGGCAGTGTAGGAAAGGGGCAACAACCTCTGCCTCCTTCTAGAAGTGCACACTCAGACTAAGCTTTCTAACGGGCAGGGCCATAACTCAAAGCACAGCGAAAATTGCAAGAATACTTCCAGTGAGTAACTTGGGAGGACGGGATCCAATCCTTCGTCCCAAATTTCAAATATTTGTGGTTCATTTGTTTGCTTTGTTTTCCTTAACCACACATTATAACAATATTATTTTAATTAAAGTCGTATCTATACACAACTTTGACTGCATCTTAATGAAGTTTTTTTTGTGGAGGTCTGGGATTTTTAATTTAGAGTTAAAATATCTAATTACCAGAGAAAATATAATGAACTCCACTAAATGTGAAACAACAAACAGCAATTCCAATTAGCAGGGGGACTGATAAAAGAATTTACATTTCCAAAGCTATAGCCAGATACATTTTCTTATTATGTTACCTGCTATTCATTTTGTGCTATCAAAGTCCTTTTGCTCAACCGAGAAGCATTTGTAAATTCCACACATGATTCTTATCCCAGATAAGCAGCACGGAGCAGGGAAGGAAAGGGTGGGCAGCAAAGCTCTAAGAAACCTGGGAAGTTTCAATGAGACTTTGTGGGGAGATGTTTGCCCCTTTCCGTTTCTCCTGCGTACCTAAATCTCTATAAAGCATTTTATCCACAGGAGCCCACTCAAATCCATTGCACACCTTTCTCAACATTGACTGCAGCAGGTAGAAAATTGCAACAATAACTACAGTTTCTAATATGCCTGTGAAACGTGTCACCTGTACACAGAAAAATTATACCATATATAAGACAGCTGGCTATGGCTGCTGCTGTTGATTTTACTAGTAAGAAGACTAATCATCTACCACAAAGTCACTCTGTATCATGCTGCTGGGAAGCTGCACCTCAGCTTTTGTTTACAGACTTTTTTAATTATCTAGCATATCTCTCTTAAGTGAGGGAACTATTAAGCGCAAACTATCAGCACTGTCACCACCGCAATATTCAGACAGGCTCTGGAAATGATTAGCCCAACGTGATTTCTTACAAGACTGAATTGCAATTTTCCCTTTGAAAAAAATGCCTCTCGACATAACAAATGGCAATTTAACCAAATTAAGGTGGGAACAAACAGTTGTAAACACAATAATCTAGGGCTTCTCATGTAAAAGTCCCGATCTCCAAACTCAGTTCTAGTGTAAGTTTTAGCTTTATCAGTCAAATTCATCGGACACCTGACTAGACAGAATGAGGCGTATCTTTTTTGCATGTTTCAACTTTCAGTCTAAGTTTCCAAGGAAAAAAAAATGGTATCCATTTCTAAACGTTCATGAGAAATCCCAAATTTTTTCTTTGAGAAAAAAAAAAAAAGGGATAATGGAAGGCTGTTCATTTTTGTTCAACCGTTTTTTGTGGGCAATCCTCCTCTCCTTGCTCCCTCCTTCCTCTCCTTTCTCCAGTTGGCTCCGAACGACGCACCGACAGCCAGGCGAGCGCTCCCACCAACGGCAGTGGCAACGTTCGGTTTTTACGAGTTTTAACACTATTCCAGCTCCAAGAGTCAGCGCTGCCGCTTGGCGCTGGCGCGGCTGGGAGGGCGGCAGGCAGCACGCGAGCCAAACCTGCCTCATTTCAGGAACGACGGGAGCACCCATCTGCACTGAGCAGCTCCCGGAACGCACCGTGGGCACCACGAGGCCCAGGCGCTGGCTCTGCCTCCCTGGGACACGGGAGGGAAGCCTACAAAATACCCCAAACCATTTCAGTCTGCTCCCCTGCACGGCCTGTAATTCAGTGCTGCGGGGAGCGCGCGCGTAGCCACATGACATTTGTGCAGCACCTGGGGACCTGTCGGAAGAAACACACTGCAGAACAGTTCAACCATTAGCATTAAAATGGTCCTGGTGGAAACCTGTTTCTGGGATTAGATGCTTTAAATTTATATTTTGTTTCTATGTCAGAAGAAAAAAAGAGCCAAAATGGAGGAAAAAAGTATTTTCTCTGGTCAGCTATGCATTCCATATATTGAGTACTTATTCGGATTTTGATTTTCTTTTCCACTTAAAAAAAACCCACTTATTTTCTAGATTCTGTACCTTTTGAACATTCAAATTAAGGTGTTGCATTTCAACACAAACGCTGTGCCCTCTGAGCAGAAATCCAGCCTCATAAGCACTTCCAAGAACCGGGCTTCCCAGATCATTATGTGAAATAACACAGTTGCTCTCTCTGAGGGCAGAGTCCCTGTTTCACTCAAGTTTTCTACAGACCAATATCTGGGAAGGGCAACTAAGGTTATTTTCAGGCAAAATGTCAGCTCGCCTTTTCCTGCAGAAGAGATACCTAGAGAAAAAGTGGACTGTGGCAAAAGTGAAGAATCTTTGGCTTCAAATGAAAGAAACGTAACATTCACTCAAAATAATAGTAAAGAAAGGGTTAATATGAAGAGAAGCATGAGGAATATCATTTCTGAAGCCTCTGGCCCAGATGTACAAACAACATAAATAAGATTAGCTTCACTGACTTCAAACCCCAATTTACACCAGATAAGGATCTCACTTTTTTTCCCTTACCCTTTAAAACAATTAAATGACGCTATCTGTACCTCTGCTTTCAGCACCAGGTGAGGAGAAAATATTCTGTACCCTTAGAAAATCCATCCTATTTTGAATAGGTTTTAGCTCTTCTTCATATTCAAAAATTATTCCTAAGAATTTTCTTTCCTATACTGTAGGACTAATTTCTTCCCTTTACAACACGGTTATTCCAGACTCTGTTGGAGTTACTCCAGATATATTCTACAGCAAATGACAGTATAATGCCTTCAGTATCCCTCTGACCAAACTCATATATACATATCACATGCTTCTCTGCCAGTTAAACACTGAACTGTCACATTTGGGGTGCTATTTCATATAAACAGACCCTTCTCCTTTTTAAACTGTGTTTTTTTTATAAAGAAGAAGCAAAAAGTGATGTATTTGAGTGAGGGACAGTCACAGAGTCAGAGATTGCATTTTACATATACAAAGAGAGAATCTATTGTAAGAGCTTTTGAACAAATCCTGTGATTTATATACTTGAGATTTTATGATGGATTTGGTCTGCATCCTTACTGCATGATAGCCAATTGTACTGCCCTTACTCCCACTTGGAGACTGACCCACTGTCCACTGAAGTTACCACCTAAAATAGGACTTAATCTTGGAGCAAACTGCTATTTATTTAGTGTGGATAAGGATGTCACAATCTGGCCCCGAGTATTTTTAAATGTGTTCTTCCATAACTTATCATGTATGTTCTGAAAAGTTCAAGCAAAATCTTTTAAAAAGATGATGCTCGCATAAAGCATACTGCAGTACAGAAAGTGTCAAAGTTATCAAATAAAACAAGCTATACATCTGTTATTTAAGGTATTACAAAGCATTTGGTGTCATACTCAATAAATAATATTCCAGGAAATTTAAATGTAACCCTGATGGACATTTAGCAAAAAGTAATTTTAAAATGAATAGCATATGCAGACAGCAACTGATGGTTTCCCACTCTGAAAAATGAAAGCAAGCTATTTGTGCCAGAAATTGAAACTCTTCCAGCTATCACCATGCTTGGATAGCTGTACTTCAATACAGTATACAGTGTGCATAAAAAATTCTTACAGTTAAATGTGGGCCAGGAATGTAGGAGAGGGGGAAAAAAAAAAGCACCCATGTACTTAGAAATTCCAGGCTGCTGGTTATTAAAGTGCCCTTCATTCACCTGCTGCATCCAAATCAAAGTAAGTGCTGCGATTGGCGCCTACTCCTGCGCAGGGCTATTGTGTGAGCACTGGGCAGCTGGAACCCTCCGAGAACCTTCACTTGTCAGAGAGGAATCAATCATCTCAAAAGATGTCAGCATCTGCCCAAACCATTTTATATTAGAATAAATGGCAGATGGTGGTGTTTTTATATTTAATCAGTTCCACCAAATGCAGTTTCATCTCTTATAAAACTAAACCATCTGCAGTGTGTAGGTGTACAAATCTAGCTAAATGCCCACTGCAGAGCCTTTCCTCTTAAAGGTAAACTGTGCTTGTTTAACATACACGAACACTAAATTCAATAAATTTCCAGAGCTTTTAAAAACTGCTCTGTTTTTCTAAATATTTTCATGTCAATTTTTATACTTTACATATTTTGTATCAATTGCCTGGCCCTAACTTTCAGTTCTCAATCTTATTATGTAAACTATTCATACTTGACAGCATTAAAATATTTTCTTTGAAAGATCATTCCCTTGTCTCTATAACTCTGCAAACTTCAGGTTCAGCCTTATGATGAGCACAGAAAAAGACATGGCCATTTGTCCAGGACCTCAGCAGTGGTATAACTTGCAAAAGAAAAAGTCTTCCTTGAAGGAACAGGCCTGAAAGTCTTGACTTTAGGCTTTCCAAACTGCCTCTTTTCCTGAAAGAGTAGTCAGACACTGGCAAAGGTTGCCCAGAGAGGTTGTGGAGTCTCCATCCTTGGACATATTCGGAATCCAACCAGACAGAGTACTAAGCTCTAGCTGAGCCATCTTTGTTCAGAGGGGTTGGACTAGGCAATCTCCAGAGTTCCCTTCTAATTTCCTCCCTTCTGCAATTCCATGAGTTAGTGTTCTTTGATTTTTCACTGATTTTGTCACAGTTTCTCTCTATGTAGTAGGTTGGTGCTATCAGCAGCAGAGTGAGATACCCATAATATTAATATATATTTTTTTAACACTTATATTTGGAAAACACCACCTGTGTGAAGTGTGACCAACAGCAGGCTGGACAATTGATTTCAAACACGGATAGATGGGATTTGGCAGGGACAAGAGAGGTGGCAATAAAGCAGCCACAAATCTTAGCGCTGACTTCAGTCCTGGTACTTTTTCCTACTTTACGCAGTCAGCGCTGGTGCTGCTGTGCAAAGATCATGACAGATCAAAACTACTGACATACTGGAATCTGCTCAGACTTAAACTAATAGTGAAATCACTAAGGAGGTCTAAATGTTCCACAAGTTTCATGAAAAATATTGGTGAATCACAACCTACCGTAGGAAGATATTAAACATTTATCTAGTTATCTGATATTTTGACAACCTTAGAAAGTGAACTAAAAATAAAAATGTGCCACAGGCTTAGAAGACAAGATCCTTTGCTGTGTTATAAACCTGCAGCACTAAGTGTATCAATTTCCTTAGCGCAGAAGCAATAAGCAGAGTGTGAGGCTTTCATGTATTGTTAAACACCTTTTACTTTTCACCCAAGAGCAGTTGCACTTACAGGAATGGCTAAAAGAGACAGAAAAAAAAATGGAATTTTTTAAAATTTGTAACCTTTCCATTTTTCCGTAAGAATGAAAAGGAGAAAAAAAAAAGAGAGAGAGAAAGCTCCTAGAAATACAGGCACAGAACACAGAAATCAGGTCTGCGAGCCATGGCTTGCAGGAGAAGTCTTGCTGCCTGCTGAGTCCAGACACTCTAGTAGCATAGGCAGAATGGAAACAAGTCTGCACCAAGAGCAGTTTGGCAAGAAGGACACACGGGAATTTTAACCCCATTGTCTTCTACTCAGCACAAGAGAAGCAGAGAGGTTTCCATGTGAACCACAAACCCTTTGCAGTGCTCTATCTGGGACAGAGACCTTTACTCAAGGTTATCTCTGATGGCTCCATGCTGTTCCATGAGGAGTGAGCACAAGAGGCACCTCAGCTGGGAAGTAGGACGCCCATCTAGGTTAGCACAGCGGTTTCTTTTCACAGTGATTCATGGAAAGCTTCTCTTCGGTTTCAACCCAAGTGCATTCACGAACAGTGCGCTCGGGTTTCAGTTTGCGTGTCAAGTACAGCTCATTTGAAGCTGAGTTACTCCTGAAACCCCTATTTACTACATGAAAGTGAAAACTCTTCTTATGCTGTGTTAAGAGGGCTTTTTTTTCTTTTCTTTTTTCTTTTTTTTTTTTTTGGTAACTGGAGAGGTCAACACTTTTTTTCTGAGTTACTAATTTAGTCTGGGGCTTTGTATTTCTCATAGGTTGATCTTCTCTTCAAGTGTCTCTTAGGAATCATGCAGCACAAGTCTATACACCCTAAAAAAACTCTTGGCTTCACTGTAGGAATTATTTGCATTTTTGTGTCAAGCTGCCACCATCATATTTTGGTTCAGCCTCTCTGTTAATAAGCATGGAAAGGGGGTCAAAAATTTATCTGTGAAAAAAAACCCTCTTGGAAGGGTTGTTGACTGGGCACCAGGGCAGGGTAATAAGAAGCAGAAATCTAGAAGAAGTCAGTTTATCTCTACCGGGTGCTGCAGCTAGAGCATGGGAATTTTCCTAATGGCAGAAGAATGAAATGAAGCATTGATATGATCCTACAGAAGCACATACTTTGCCTTGATAAAATCACAGAGATTAAGAAGCTGGGGAGAACAAGCAAGGCAACAAAGAAATAAAGACAAAGAGATGGAGCAGGCAGTGGGCCAAGTAAGGAAGTAGCAACCAAATCAAAATGTGCCTGTGATTCAGAAGCAAAGCTGTGCACCACATGAGGACTGCGGACGCCCTGCAAGGCTCCCAGAGACATAAAGTCCCCTTGGGAGTGGTAGGCAACAGAGGAAAGAAAAGGCAATGAGTGTGTGTATATATATTTACATTTCTATATATATTTTTTTTATTTCTCCTTTTTAGAGAAAGATGCACACACATTTTTGTACATAGATACACATTTTGTGTTCCTAAATATGTACATGCATATAGGCACACATGGATTTCTTGTGCTATTTCAGTAGAAAGTGACTGGATTTCAAGGAGCATTTGCCTGTTTGCTATCAAGCTCTCATATCCCTGCAGAATAAACTGTAAACTCACTTTTCCAGTAGGATTGAAGTGCTCAGAAAAGACGAGCTTACATTAATCAGGAGTTTGGTGAGGAGGCCGAAGGGCTAATACAGCTGTGAAAGTGTAACAGGCAGACAGCCTGTTTATTGGAAGACTGACAGAGCAGCCAAAGGACGAGACCATGTTTCAAACAACCCCACCAAAATGGAGCTTGAGAGCGCGCCACAAACTGGAAATCTCAGCCAGAGGGGCTTTACCCAGCGGCTGTGACACAGTTTAAATAATAGTTTGATATTTGCATAAAACACTTACTTGAGTCATTCTAAGCCTTGGACAAATCATCACTCCAATAGGAAAGTGTCTGCAATATGAATTAAATCAAAGCCATTAGCCAGAATTTCCAAACAGATTCCCACTCACACAAGTGCATGAATACTTCTACAAATGCAATAATTATTTTCACTGTGGTTATGCTTCATTCAGCTGCTGTCCTCGCACCTTTGAAATTGGATAAATTCAGAGTCTTTATAACAGTCTACATGGATCCTAAACATGCAGTTTTGAAAAACAAAATGCTGCACGAATAGTACTGAGCTTAACCCACCCAAATTGTATAAAAATGCAACATTCGTGACAAAACAAAACAAAATATTTTATGATTTAAAGATCTAATGATGCTAGATTGAAAAGGCAAGTAAAAGATTGTCAGTAAGAATCAGAGGTATGGGGAAACAGGTCAGATTTCTGGAGAAAAGCTGTTCAGGGATACACAACAGAAAGAACACAGCTATACATAGGGATGGACATGAAGCTGGTAGGACAGTACCGGAAGGTGACACAAAAGTGAAGGCAACTTCTATAAGGCCCTGAAACTGTGGTGGGGAAGGTAATTCTGGCTAAATAGAAAGCCGATTAAAGGAATCAAGGATCACTTCATCTACCATCATGTCAAGTCTGTGCAGTTCTCAGCTTACAAGTTTACCAGCTAACACATTCGTGACTGCAAATTTCTAACGGAGCCAACTGTGCAGAAAGTTTTTCGTTTCTCTCCACCGAGGGCTGTGCTTTGTTCACGGAGCAGAGCAACGCGGCAGGAGAGGTCTCTCGTTGTCTGTCAGTGCCTTTGTACGACATTCAACGCACTGATAGCGGTGCCCTTATGGAAACACGCCACGCTCGTGCAACCATGTGAGGGACCCAGATGCAGAAACAACCCCCGGGTCATGCTCCCCGGATAATGGAGACCAGGTGCACCGTGGTCATGAACAACTTTGCCACCAGGGAGGGGAAAGGGGAGAGTGCCAACTGCTTTGCTCTGACAGTATCGCTTCCTAGCCTATTTATAGTGCAGTGTTAACAGCCTTGGAAGATACACGATTCGACTGGCCAACTGGGGGAACACAACTAGCGAGGAAGGCAGGGAGGAATGGCAAAAGCAATGGAAATCATAACACACAGGCAATGGGACTGTGAGAAAACTCTTCTGTAAATTAGGAGAATGCAGCAAATAAGGGTAGGGAGGGCAGCATCGGGATTTTGAGTAAAACACGCAGCCAGTCTCGTCCAACTACATACAAATGAACTCCTCTGAGAGAGGCAGAGCTGTTCTGCATTTATAACAAGAAAAATGAGAGCAGAGTCTCACCCAGTATGACAACTATTTCTTCTGCCGATTTCTTTTGGCTTGTTTCTTTCTCACCCCACAAAATGTGCTGCGATGGGCAAATGAACATGGAGTTCTCTTATAATGAATTGGATGAGTGAGCAAAGAGAAATCAATTTCGTTATGATGGCTCCTACTATGAACAAAACTAGAATGCCTAAGGAGTGCTGGAATGATAGATGGAGTTCAAGGACAGAGTCTATTATTACATTATGTTAAACTAAAACAGCTTTGTTGACTTCAATACATTTATTTCAAATTTTACACAGATAGAGACTGTGACTTGAATATGCACTGTCTACAAAATTATAGAGCAGGTTTTGAAAAGCGAAGGGGGTTCTATATCTTCTGTCACTTAGAACTAATCTGGACCAAATGCCGATTACACACAGGGGGAAAAAAGAAAACATAATCTTAGCGACAGTGGGTATGGTAAATGGATTAATACAAAAATTCCCTAATTTCTGAGGTTCAGAAAAGAAATTCCTCCTTGGGTTAACAGGAAAAAAAAACTTAAAATGACTGAATAAATTATTTAAAACTAGTGAAATGCGCTCTTGCCCATAATGTTCACCCAATCAGCAGAATCCCTGTGTGAAGATATTCGCTAGGCCACACTTAATTAGAAATTTAAATGAATGTCATATACAATAATTAGGGCATTCTCTAACCTTTTTATTTTACACCTCCCATATTCCCTACAATAGTTTGCTTACCCTGTTTTAGATCCTTCACAGCAAATATACATGTATATGTATGTACATGTATATACATTACGCAAATATACATGTATATATAATTACAAACATAAATCTAGACTTTGCCTCCAAATTCATTCTGCCCTGCATTTAATAATTCACGCGGTGTTTTCTCCTGCCTTAAATTGCAAGTCCCAGCAGAGCCACTCCTAGTCTATTTGCTTCTCCTCTCTGACATCCCTGGCTCAAATCAAATGAAAGAAAGAAGAACTAAAGCCCAGAGGAAACTTCCTTCAGGTTCCTATCAGCCTGCAGAGTACAGTCTACCACCCCTCTTACATCACCACTGGACAGTCCATTTTTATCTTATAAATCACTGGACAATAACAACAATTTATCAGAGGTAATATTAACAGGCAGAAGTTAGGACATGTTTTAAAGTATAATGAAAGCTTTTAAAGGCTCTTTCCCATTGCCAAGTGGTTATAGCTTTCCCACTGGCTAAATTGAGGATAGGTGCCAGACCAGAAACTGCTCTTATCTGCAATACCAGTTCCCCCATGCTGCAAAAGAACACTGTTCAGTTAATGAACTTCTTTCATAAAAGAATATATTTCATATCAATGCTAAAAAAGAGGCATACTTTTAAAATTCAGGAGCCATCCGCTGACCTTACGATGGCGTATTTGAGTCACATCAGGAAGTTACCATCAGTGGGACATGTGCACATTTTGGAGAGCAGATAAGCACAATTGGGTTCTTCAGTTTACAGAGGCGAGGAGATAGGGCCGTTTCTGGCCTGCATACAGCAGGAGAGGAAGCGAGATATTGCTGCTGCCTCTGATGGGCTGAAGCACGAGAGAGCCCGTGTTCAGACTGCAAACATCTCTGAAATGGAAGCTGCGGAACTGTAGCGACAGCTCCGTCGCCAATGGCATTTCCAACACACATTAAGATCTAATAACTGGGCAATATCCAAAGTCCAATCATTCTGATTCTGTATGCTGTCATTGTATCCAGCACTGCAATGTCAGGAACACTCAAAAAAACAAAAAATGTGTGTTTACTTATTTGTTCACTTATGTAAGTTTTTGCAAAAGTAAAACCTTAGAAAAGCAACTCAGAAAGGTAATGTCCATCCACAGGCATAAAATGAGGGTTACAGATGACTGCAAACTTTTTCTGAATTACAAATATTTCACATAATTTTTCATACTGATATCACTCTTTTTAAAAAAATCTTTTTTTACAACCCAAGTGTTCAACAATACTTCTGCTTAGTTTATTCACATGTTTAGCTGTTATTTAGTAAAGGGTTCTAAAATCCCCTGCTAAGTGTTCACCAGTATTTGTAGTTACCAGTGACACCCTCTGTGCCAGTCCTTCCCTCAGTACAAATGCAGAAATCTTGCACTCTGAACCACAGGTTCATGACTGATTTTCCCAGCTGGAGCCCCACTGAGTTGAGACCAAATTTGCTAAGCACATAAACCAACACTTAATTTTAATCTCCATTCCTGAAGCATGTATTTAAAGTTAAAAGTTTTGCTGCATAGAGATTGCCTTGAGCACATCTTCAATGCTTTGCTGAATCAATTCGGAAATGCTGATTAAGTTGGAAAGCTAATTCTTATCACAAGGAATCTGAATACAATTTTAGAAGGAATCTACTTTTTAAGGTCAGATTTTAGACTCTGATATATACTCTCTATCTGTAATATCTCAGAAAACATATTAACACACATGACAAACCTGAATACACATCTGCGGGCCACTCCTGGTTACTAGACAGGCTATCAGTTTTGTATCAGATACGTATGTGACCTAGTTGAGCTTCCTATGTGGAAGGCTATGGTTTAAGAAGCAAAGTTCCTGAATTCTGCTTTTTACAAAGTCTGCACAGACTACAATGCTTATACATAGAGGTTCCAATGGATCATTACATATTTGCAACAATAATAGCAGACTTTTTGAAACAGTCTGTACATTCCAATACCTACCTGAAAGTAAAATCAGGCCATTAGATTAAATTCAGGACATTCCCCTTGTCAGCCACAAAATACAGTATGTTCTTCTGTGATTTTAACTTAATGGAGTACCGGCTGCCTTAATGAGTCAAGTCAAAGTCAAGGCTGCATTCAAGATTTACACGAGGCATTCAGCATATAAGCCCTGCAATAGGGAAAAATGTACATCAGCTTTGAAGGACTCTCATAATGCAGCACAACGTCTCCTAGGTCACAGAGTTGTCTTCCCTCCTGCCTACCACATACACATAAACCACACGCCATCTCCCATCCTCTGATCACAAACTGAGGAGCAAAACCACCTCTCCCTGTCAGCTTTGACTGGGCAATGAAACCCACTATTCCCTCACTCAGCCCGCTCACACAGCAATGTTCACACTCCTCTTCTCCAAGGTACTACATCAGTCACAATCACCAGCCTTTACTCCTTGCTAGATCTATTACATGTGATTCTGTGAGTATGTTCACAAAAATTACTTTCCATCCCAGGTCAGGATTCAATGCGTATCTAGGTGACCTATAAAAGGAATAGAGTGATCAGACATCACATCACTCTGAAGCAACACCAGAAAACTGGCTGGATTTATAGGGATGACAATAGCTTTGAACCTGGTAATTACTGGCTACTCCTGATGACTGTACACAGGAAAACCCACAGCCTCTCCTCTTTATGGAGATGCAGATGTAAACCCTTCATTACTGTTCCTGCTATATAAATTTAAAGTTGTTACTTTTTTCCATGTATTTAACCTTTGCAATGGCAAAGAAATTCAATCTTAAAATCAGCTTTAATTATATTTTTTCTTGATGGTTGTAATAATGTCTCCCAAGTGACATCTTTACTTCTTCAAAAGGCAAGAGAGCTTTCCAAAACCTGTTTTAAAATGCTAGTTCTGGCCTACTAAAGTATTGCTCTCTAAAGACAATGTAGAGAAAGAAATGAAACAGAAGAAGGTATGTCTAGAAGAAAAACGAAGATGGAAAGGGTTTTCAGGAATACAGTTAAGACACAGAGCATTATAAAGAGTCCAGAAAAAGATTCATAAGTGTCCAGGAAAAGATTCATAAGACATAAAGCTATCTTTGCTCTTCTCCCACAAGATGTGGTTTTGTGTGTGTGTATATGTGTGTGCGTCTGTGTGGAGATATTTATAAAAGAATTAGATTTCACACTATATTTACAAGTATAATAACCATATTTTTGAAGACACTGAAGCACACCACTACTTAGAAGATAAGAATCCGAATACCCTTAAAAGTCTAGCTCTTAAAAGACTAACCAGAAATCTGGTCTGATTCAAACAAAAAAAGATAAAAGCAATTTCAGTCTTTGTGTGTGTGTGTGTTCATCATCAATGTATCTTTTCATATACTGGTCCAATTTAGACTGTAAGCTCTACTGGGCAGGGAATATGTTTTTACATTTATAGAGTGTCCCATAAATTTACAGCAATAGATGTGTTTTTATAATAATAAATAAGAAAAAAAATCAATGATTCAATGAAATGATATTTTCCACACGCTAGCAAGTGATATTAATGCCTTCAGCAATAACCTTTTCTGGCTACAATATCAGAGCCTCAGAAAGATCCTGGAAATTGCGTTCATGTGTTAGTAGAGCGTCTGCATTTTGGATTCTGGAAAGTAATTGAATTGTGATAAAGCATTGCAATACAAGCTGTTTCCTGGTCCTTTGCTGACATAAAGGCACTCTGCCTATCGGTGAATTTAAGGCAACTTTTCAAATGCCTAAATCATTACAAACATAATACCATTTCACCAAATGAATAGAATATGTTTAAAAGTGGCATGGCCTCAGCTTTTGTTTCATTATTTATTTCTTTGAAAACTAATGCAACCGCTGTTCCTCACAGCATATAGGCTTTTTGTCCTCTCCGCTTCTCTGTGTGCTTCTCTGGCCCATGCTGCAGAACACAGCAGTGTGGTTTCAGGCATATAGTTTTCTCTAGCAGTATGTATGCAAAATGAATGCAAAACATGCAGCCAAGATAAGCTGTGGAAGATTTGGAAAGCACAGCAGAAAAGATCATTCTGCTTTTAAGCCATTACCTTTAAATTTCCTTCTATTTAATACTACCAACTCCTTATGTAAGTGTGTCCATTTAGCAAAAAAAAAAAAAAAATGGACACACATTTTTCCTTGCCATAGGAAAATGTTACCATGCAGGAGATTCCAGGATGCTTATTTCCTGTTTGAGTCCTTCGGAATTAATTGCTTTGTTCACCTATTGCCACAGGACAGGATCACTAAATAATTGGATGCTAAATAACTATAAACCTTTATAATTAAGGAAAAATATAGATAACAACCAGAAAGTGCCTTTGGCACAGCTCTACCTACTTAGCAAGAATAGCCAAGGTATTCCTGATCGTAACAGCAATGATTTTAAAGGTGGTCTCATAAAACAGATCACAAAATTAATACATTTAAACATAAATTTGAGTTTCTGGATTAGAGCACTCTGCTCAAGCAGTGAGAGGATTCATTAAATGTGCATCAGATACCTATTGCCTACATGTAGCACTGATAGCCACATTGTAAATCTGATTCTCTAATATTCTTAGGATGCAACGTATTGCATTTTTTTCACCATTTCCTCTACATGTAAACCGATCTCCTGCATTGAAGCAGTACTATTTAAAACAAAAGGATTTGATTTATAGCCAGTCCCCAGCCTCATAAATCACACCTGCAGTGTGGTGCTCTGAGCTCCCTGTGTTCTGCCAGCATTTACCTTTTATAAATGATTTGGGTTTACCTCCCATTGTGATGGAGTCTAATACAATTGCATTCTTCTCTCCCAGCATTCATTCTTGCTCTTGCTCATTATTCCCACTGGGAATTCAGACCTAGTTTTTGTAAGCTTGTCAGGGGGGAGGGGATTGTTGGTGGTGTTTTTCTTTTTTTAAATTAAGGAATGTCGAATTAAAAATTTATGTTTCCAATTCTGTAGCTTTTCCTATCTCTAGACAAACAAGGCAGTGGAAATTCTTCCTCCCCATTGACAAGGCTTACGTTAAAGTTCCTGTTTGTTAAGGTGATGATTTGGAACTCAAACAGGACAGCAGCTTGAAATGTTCAAAGCACAGAGTATCTGACCTTCAAGGTAACACACGTATGCTCAGCCACCATTTTACAAACTGGATAAGGACCTGAAGTTTTTAATCAAAAGGCAAAGCAAAATCAGAAACAATGATTTATTCTTGCTAAGTGACAAAGTTCAAGGATTTTCCTTTTAATTCTCAGAATTTACGCTAGCAAGTGGCCAAATACTGTTTACATAATATTTTGCAATTGTGTCTTGAGTCCTTAACCTTATTATAGTTTTAGTTTGCTAAGAGCAGTTCAAACACAGTCTTGTTCCTTAGAAATAACAATCTCAAATCCTTGACTCAAGCAATCTCTAAGTTGAAGCACCATTTAACAGAGATTAACAGAACTTGTATACATGCCCACTTTTCCTAAGTACCAAACAATAATTAATTTGTTCAATTAAAGACCAACACAATTGTCATATTTATTTTAAAGAATACTGCAGCTACTATGCCTGAGGCCAAAAAAAGAATTTATCGTAGTTTGAGATTTATCAAAATCACAAAATCTAAATTACATTTCTGTAATACACATTCATCACAGCTCCATTTAAATTTTGGAGTTCAGTCTTGCAAGCTTTTAATGCTGAGTTTTTATTTGATGAGATTGTTGCAAATTTTAGAATTGAAATTTGGAAGTCTATAATATATGTCAACTGAGATCTGAATCAGACCTAAGGTACCTAGAAAAATATTTCTGGTAGTTATCCAGAAAAGCTACTCCTTTTCTAGTATAACTCATAGGTGGATTGGGATAAGTGGTCCTGTTCCAGTTCAGTGAAGGATGAAGCTAAACACCGCTATTTTCAAAGTATATTAGGTGAAACAAGAAGACATTTTGCTTCCAGAATTAGAACTGTCCATATATGGACTTACTCAGGAATAACTCTTGCACACCTTACTTTCATTCAAATCATCTTCCAAATGAAGGCAGCAAGCTTTGAGTTATTTTGTTACTTGTTTTAAAATTCATATAAAAGTACTTGTTATACAAAAAGGAGGCTTTTCCAGTTCATAGTGGGCATAATCCATTGTAACAGCTGTAACAGGAAAAACTAGTGATTCCAGTAAGTGCTGAGAAAAAAAAAAAAAAAAAAAAAATTTTGTGAAGCCCCATTTTTTTAAGTGTTTTAATTGTGGAGTAGTTCAATACCAGGCTTTTTTTTTTTTTTTTTTTTTTTTATCTGAGCAAAACAAATATCTATAAATTGGGTCATAATTACTGAGAGGCAAATACCAGATTTTTAACATTGACAACTGTTACATCAAAATTAAGTTTGTTGTGTTTTAACATGGATTTGATGGAATCATGAGCAGAGATGGTAGTTCTATAAATAGCTTCCATCTGACATTATCTTACTATAAGAAAAGGTTGCAAAATCACTACATGAATGTCCTCCCTCACTGAAGTTATTCCTTGCTCTACAGATTTCTTGTTTTGATTTAACTGAGGTAGAGTGCAATTTGTGCAAATCCTGGTGCTCAGACATAAGGTTAAATTACAATTTTCTGTCTAACCTTGTGCTGCTCCAACAGCAAACCTGCAAAGTTTATAAGTCTTCTGATTTGTTTTATGATAAATTTTTGCATATTGAGCCTCTCATGAAAAGATGTCCAGGATTATGAGTTCCATTCTGAAGTACCTGCACATGCATGATGTCCATTGAAATATCAGAGAGTTTCATTACACGTTTGGTCTAGCAGTATTTCAAGCCCTTTTTCTCCAAGTGCACATAAGGCAGCACAGCCATGACGTATAAGGTATCTTTAAATATTGTTTTTAAACAACCACCCTAGCATCTCGCCATTTACTCCTTAAAAACAGATATTTGCACAAGATCCTATCAAAAATAAATTTGCAAAAAAGGAGTATTAATTAAAAAAGGAAAAAAAAAAAGAATTTTAGTTGAATACATAAAGCCTACTTCTCTATCAAAGTAGTCATTTGGCTAACTTTGAAGCTTGATTTAAATATTAGCAAATGTGCAAGATTTACTGTTGTCTTTACACAAAGTAAAAAGGCATTCACTGTGCCCCAATGTCCTCAATGAACAAAACTCATTTCACTAAATGTAGATATGTTTCAGTTAACGGCTTTGTTTATAATGTGATGCAGTAATTATAAGTTATATATGGAACACTAATAAACCCATCCAATCACTTCAGATACTAGTATGGCTAAATTAAAGGGGACTACTAAACTTATGCCTGCTAAATTTACATTTGCATACACAATGCTGATAGCTGAAAACATGCAGCATGATTTCCATATGCAGATTTGACTTCTGCATGGACAGCACAAAAGATTGTTATCTAGAACTCTACTGGATATTTGGCTTTCTGTGACTTCTCACACATTAGTATTTTCGTCAGGGTCCACCTAGCTGCCTTCTGAGTTCACATGAATATTACAAAAGACCAGTAACTGCTGTTATTGGAATTTAAATGCCTGCCCCCAATGCCCATGGAATAGACCTAATACTTTGAAAATGCTTTTAAATATCCAGACCTAGTAAAAAGGAGCAGTGGTTATTTCCACTTCTCCTGTAGTTCATCCACTCCTAGGAGAAAACAATAAAGAAAAATCAACCAAGAAACTTGCAAAATAAATGTCTGATAGAACCATTAATATGCAATAGTAATCAATAAAGTTTTTCTAACAGTAAATGGCTATCTGGAGGAACCACTAACTCGAGAAAATTCCAACAGGGCACAAGCTGATCCTGAAAACACTTATTTGCATTTTCAGTCCTTACAACATTCTAATACAGCAATTCTCACTTGTGAATACAAAATTTACTCATTAAAGTAACATTCTGTGTAAGTATAAAGACTATAGCATACCTGCTGTTTCTTAGACTATTAATAAAGTAGCAGTTTTAGATCATTTGATAAAATCTTATGAGCTGAAAATTTTGAAGAAGAGTTGGCATTGTCCCAGTAATAGCCTTGCTTTATCATAGTAACCAGCAGGGAAACAGAACTTGCTCTCAACATTTCAATAGGGTTATCACCTTCATTAGCTGTTTCTCCAGTAGGGCCCAATGGAATACTTCTGTTTGTTTGTTTATTCTGAGAAAAAAAAAAAAAAAGAGAGATCGATCTTGTTTTCTTGGCCTTGCAGTCGATCTCAGCACTATGTAAATATGAAGAGCATGCATTGTGCTTTTCCTACTTTAAACACCCAGCCACCTTTCTCTCCCTCCCTTATGTACTATTAAGGAGTTGCAAACTACTACTCAGCCCAGATTACTTGTGCAGCAATATCATCACTGATCTCCCCCAGGAATGGGATTTTTTTTATTTATTTATACACAGAACCATGTTTTCTAGATGAATTCTTACAATGATGAAACTGATTATCAATGCAAATAACAATCAAAGGTCTCTGCTGCAGGAGAAATGAGTTGTTCTCTGATGTCTCAGCTATGCCATCTTATCGAATTGCACGTGCAGGGGAATAATTTTCTGGTGCTACAAGTTGTTCCACTTTCTTGATCCTTGATGAAGGTGATCAGTATGCTCCACAGGATCACATCTTAAAGGCCTTAAGTAAAGTACTTGACAAAGAGAGAGCAATCACAGAAGAAAGAGCCTATAGAACAAAAATTCTTTAGATGCAAATGAGGTGCAGAGGATAATATATTTCTCAAATGGTCAGTAATGGA
This sequence comes from Tinamus guttatus, assembly GCF_000705375.1. The sequence goes on along the minus strand of NW_010589229.1, from coordinate 218,031 downwards.
ATACACAGCTTTTCCCCTCTGGGTCACTAGTTCAGATATGGCTCAGGTTGTCAGTGATCAGAAGTGGTAAATCTAACAAATACTGGAAATCTGCAAAAATGTTAATGTTAGCTTTCAAAATAACATGAAAACACATCTCTAGAACAGAATACTGCTAAAGAGAAATCCTATCTTCAGGGTGAGGTGGACCAGTGACCAAACAGCTGTTTTCTACAACATGTTTTCAGGTCTAATGGGACTACTGCTGTACTCGGGTCAACTGAAACTTTCCCTGGACTAACTTATAAGACTGTTGCTCTTCTTTAACATTCATCAAGATTCCTCTCTTATTGCCTGTTCCATAATAAATTAATCATTTAAATTGACTAGGTTCAGAGTGGCCAGCAAGGTGCATTATTAAGTTTTTTTAATTAAAGTATGATTACAAAGTTCAATATTTAAAATACCATCAATATATTCACTATTTTTAAGTTATTCCAAGTGACACTGATTCTCAGTGACTGTAAAGCCAGCCTGTACATCCTGTATCAGCATCAACAGCACTGCTTTTGCTTGTTATTTTTTTCCTTCAACTTACCTCTATCCTCTTCAGCCTTGCAGCCATGTCATCCTATCTACTAATTAGTACATTGGATTCTGATACTGTCTGGGCTTTCTGGGTACGGCTGCAGAACAAATTGCCATCATGATCAATATGCAGGGAGCTGTGACATTGCTAGACGCGAGCTTGGCTCGGTGACTCCATTAGTGCCATCAATACGTACCCAATGGGTGCGTGAGCAGCTATGTGATGTAGTATCAGTCACTGCAGAAAAAAATCATTGACTGGCTTAGAGCAAATACATGGAATTGACAGTTAAATGAACTAACAATTTCAATTCACTTACCACGATCAATTCAAGCTACTGTGTAGTCAAGTGAGGAAAGGCTAGGAGCACCATGACTGAATCTGATCCGTAGCTCCCACTTTGTGACCCTCAATCTTCCAATATAGAAATTTTTATTGAGGGCAAATAAGACATCTTACAAATTTCTTTTCACAGTAAAAGATGTTATTTCAGACACACAGAAAAAGATTTTCACCAAGAAAACTATGGATCAAGGGGGAACCGTTGCTGAGTGTATTGCAGATCTTGTTTACAGTGGGCAATAAAACCTTCAGCATCTAAAAACAAATCTACCAAATATTTGCAGATCTCATACCTGCATCTAATAATCTGCTATCTTACACTTCAGGTACTTAAACCTGTGCAAAGAAGACACAGTCACTCTGAATTAGCAGACCCCATGGACCCCAGTAGAGAGCAGGTCCCCAGCATGCCATGATGGGCGGCTCTGTGCTACTACGTGAAGCAAAACTTACAACATTTACAGTATGGTCTTCCTTCCTCCTCCACTGTTTCTCTTATTCCTGGATACAAAAGTTATTTATTTACTTTTCACAGCCCTATTCTTCCTAAAAAGGATACGTCGCCCTTTAAAACTGATAAAACACTAAATCACCCTGAAATGGCTGTGAAACTCTTGCGATTTTTTCAGTACAGACGCTGCTTCCTTTTAACACAGATGGGGCAGAGTTGAGGATACTCCTTGGAGACTTAGCAGATATTTTCAGTAGTGACAAATGCCCATCCCAAATATAACTTTTCATCTGTTTATGCCTCCTTGAATGCTACAGTAGAGGAGAGCACTTTTCTTTTATAACATACAAAAACTCCAATATCACCTGAATGACTTTCTGGAAGATGCTTACTAATACGACAATTGCTACCACTAAACAAGATACTACCTTTTATCTGGCAGGAATGGCAAGATATATTAGGAGATACACATATAGCATCCCGAAATTTCAAATAAACACAAACAAAGAAATAGGATCCACCCGGAATACAATAGAGATTTTCTGCAAATCAGAAGGTACTGGGATCCTAAAGAAACAGTTATCAACTTTGAAAACGAAGTGCCAATAATGGTTCTATATAACAACAACAGTATAAATTCCATCTGGAGTTGCCTTTCATATTTTTTTGTCTTCCACGATTGATATTTTGTAGGCAAGTAAGTCAGACAACTGCCTTCTCTCGGTCTTGTGACCAAAGGCATATAGGATCTTGAAAGATGCAATGTGTGTTCAGTTTTGGCAAAGCCATGCCTGCTATTAAAATAGTAAGTACGATTTTTCCCAGTTATTGTCTGCACATCATTTCTGCTAAAATCTTACACCATGACACTCAAGTTTGGAGACAGTTTTCGTGGAGGTCACATTAATTTTTCTCAGACTGCAAGATTATTCTAAATAAAAGAAACAATCAAGGTGCATTGTTTGATCATGATCATTCATTCAAATTGAATGTGTCATTACAGAATGCATTCCTCTTGCATTTTGAATGTTCCAATTTAACATAACATTGTGCCCTCTCCTTCCAACAATTAGTATGCAAAGTTTAAAACTTTTCTCTGCTAATAGAAAACAATATATACTTACATACTAGCTAGAAGCCTTTCTAATGTTTTTTTTTTTTTCCCCCAAAGACAAGGGGGTGTCAGGTTAAAGCACAGGATATAAAAGGGCTTAAGATTGCATGCAATTCTCTTGCGAAACAAGAGACACCCCTGCCAGCCTTCTAGCATTATTGTATTTCTAAAATCTAACCTAAGTTTTCAGCCCAGCAGTATAGCTGGCATCTGAGCGGGTTGTTTCTCTTCCCTAGGGAGTACCCCTGCACCTGCAAGGTACTAACAAGGAGGAGGAGGAGTCTGCATATCCATCCATCCATCCCAGCAACTTTTCATAACCCTATCCTTTCTGAAAAGGGTACGTCACCCTTTAAAACTGTGATCGACTGTGTTAATACACACCCCTACCTCAACACCCATCATGGAATGAGTGATGGTGGGGGTGGGTGACACAAAGCACTTCACTCGTGGGAAGGAAATTGTAATAGGTTTTATTGATAAGGACATTGGTTTCACAAGATTCTATGGCAAGGTTACTGCACGGAGGTTCAAGGTACACAGTGAATTACCAAGGACACCCTCCCATTGGGTCACGAGATTCAGATTGGACCCCCTTGCTTTCCAAATTCCTTCTGAAAGAAGACTGGCTACGGCTGGATCCAGTCCTAGTCCCAGGCCTGGTCAATGGTTTATGTCTAGGGGATTTGTGCACAGTTACAAAGTAAAGTTTATAAGTTCAAATAGAGAAGCGTGCTATAGTCACCACGAGTCTGTAGTGGGAAGGATCTCTCAACCCCTAGGAGTATCCCTGAGAGGCGTCCCTGCTCAAGGGGAGATCCTGGCACGCAGCCCACTGACATGCAAGGAGAGCTCAATGGGCTCTGGGGCTGTCCCCATATTTATGGGATGATTGACCTATAGTCATTCTTTGAATTCAGAAATGACTGTTGCCTGGTGTATGCACAATTAGCCTTATCTCCCCATCAGGATGCAGCCATGAGGACTGTTATTCATGGTTACTGTCTGAGTGAGGGAAGAAATCAGGGAGGCGACTACCAGGATCAGATAATGGTAACACCTGAACAGTGCTACGTGTGAGAAGTCAGGCTGAGCTCGGGAAGGAGCACACCCATCACACTACCTCATCATAGTGCAAGTATCGGAGTACTAGAGCCCTAAGCACAGTACCCAGAGCAGAGGCATTATGAGGGCAATGCACGCCTAGACTATAAAAGAAGTTCTGAAAAACATCTTACTGACAGCTAATAGGGACAATTAAAACCTATGACACAGTATACATGCAGTTATATTGACATCTATAATGAAGCAACAGAAAACAGTAGTGTTAGTCTGCTATCAAAGATCACAAGATATTGGCTATTGAGCTTTTTTTGGAGGGGAGGTACTGTATCAGTCAAAAAGTAGCAAAGATCCCGTGTTTTGTGTTGGCTTATGAGATCTTCCAGTTACACATCATATACATGCAAAACATAATAATTTCAGGTTGTTATTCATATGAAAGCATTCAACTGTTTAAGAAAAAGCACAGCATCGTAAATATTTCTGAGACCATTACACTTACCTTCTGCCACTGAATTGACTAAAAATTACACAATTCAAAACTTGTTAAAATACTGGTAAAATACTTAATATGCCAAATATTGTAACTGTGGAAATTCATGCAATTGCAATCTACTGAAAAAATACTCATATCACATTGTATTTAGCCTGATTATTGAGTGATAGGAAAACACTGTAAAAACAGATTGTAAGAACAATCTAGTGTTGTACTGAATGGCTGCAATATCCAATTTCATTACATTGTTTAAGGCAGCAAGCACACGTCTCTTTCTACTTTTTAAATTACTATTATTTTATATGCATTTAGCTGTCTTCTGTTAAATAATGCCATATAACTAGTGACCCAAAAAAGCAATTGATCAGCTAAACAACATAGAAAGATTTAATATCTGCACACAACATAGCAGCCTTTCGGCAATCTGTGTACTGAAGGGGGAATGCTGTATAATATCAGCAGTGCCATTTGGAAAAACGTGTTTCCAAAGGAAATTAATTAGAATAACTACCATCACTGTAGCATTGCTGCCTGTGCCAAGTAACCAGTTCTATTCCTCTTGCTTGCTAGGGTCAGAGAGGAGGTGCAGGAGGATACACACTATATTCTTCACACATTTTTTTATTTATTTCTCAGTTGATTGATATGACAATGACATTGTGAGGGTGACAGAGCACTGGAACAGACTGCCCAGAAAGGCCATGGAGTCTCCCTCTCTGAAGATCTTCAAAACCTGCCTGGATGTCACCCTGTGCCACTTGCTCTAGGTTAGGTTTCCCTGCTTGAGCAGAGGGGTTAGACTAGATAGTCTCTAGAGGTCCCTTCCACCCTTAACCATTCTGTGATTCTAGGCTTGACTTCAATGAGACTATTGACCAAAAAGGAGACAACAGAACTTTGTGGGTGAGCAACCCAAAAAACAGGTCATTCTCTGCCTTTACAGAGAATATATAAAAAAAACCCAACTTTTTCAAAGCCTAGGCGTCATAGGTTTTGGTGCAAAAAGCTGAAAGGGGTACACAGTTGAACACCAGTTACCAGTGTTTGCCTTCTTTCCATCTTCACATGTCCTCCTTGAATCAGGGGTTTTCAGTGAAACTGCTCTTCCTGCACACTCAGAAGTTGAAACTCAGAGCATCAAAATGGTTATTCTTCCTACTCTGTACTTAAGGAACTATCAATTCTTAAAAATGCGCCATGCAATCCACCAGAGATACTAAAAACAAAATTCCAAAGAGTAAGATGGGGCAATAGATTTTATGTAATTCTTTAAGCCTTTGAATGAGACAACCCCAGCTGACATGATCAAGGAGTCCATAAGCCAACTGCAAGACAGCAGGTAACAGAAACAGTCACACTTGGGCACTAGTCAGAGGGCAGCAAGACAAGCAGGGACAGGTATAAGAGAAGAAAAAGAATCAGCCAAGTCTTTCCATGAATAATCATAGGGTCCATATGCATATAAGGTCCGTTTTTTTACTCATTTATTTCTGCTTTTAGCAGTTTTGTGATACTCGAGTCAGCTTTTGCTAGAAACTCAACATGCTCTCTTTGTGCTTTCCTATCCCAAACAGGGACCTTCCAAGGAAAACCAGGCATAATGCATTTTGCTGCTTGTTTTATTCTGTTCCAGTCAAGCTCTGCTCATCTATCCTGCGATACCACTACGTAAGCAGTATTCTTTCTTGTAGAATACTGCTTAACCACATTTAGCACATCAGGGTTTTACCAACTTGAGAAACATATATAAGCAAGGGATACTATGCTAGATTAGAGGTAAGAGTTCCTAAAACATATTTGGTTAAGGTTAAGGCATGGCCACAAGCAAAAAAGACAAATAGTAAAGTGTAGAAAATAGACCTGGAAGATCAGCATCAATCTCCTCAAAGACAGGTACACTATAAATAAAAAAAAACAGTGAAACTTTAAACTCATCTGGAAAGGGCCAAAAATCCTATTTTTTATCACTATGGACCTTGGGAGCAGGCGTTCTGGTTTTTGGGTTCCGCCCCCTCTTGTAAAGTATCAGTTTAATGTTTTTGGAAAGATTTTGCCTTTTTTTTCAGGCATATTATCAAAACCTATTACTGTAATAATTGCTATCATTCATTTACTGGAGAAGACTCTTTAAACATATGTCACTTCCAAAATGCATGACATAACACAAAATTAAAATGACTTTTATTTTGGTACACTACTGCACTGAGTATTACTGAATCCTAAGTACTATTTGTTTATAAATGCCCATCAGGCTACTACTATAGCTCTAATGTACTCAGAGATTGTGCAGCCTGTGACCAAGTGTAGTTCTTCAAATACTGAAGTTGCTGTAAGGGAAGAACCACAGCTACTTTACGAAACCAAATTTATTTATCTTCTTAGACAAAAACTGCAGAACCTATTAAATGGAAAGAAGATTTAGCTATTAAAAAGAAAAAAAAAAGAAAAAAGAATCTCAGAACTGCTTTGAGACAAAGGATTCATTTATGTTGAAAAGTTGACAAACAAAAATGGAAACATTGGCATATTATATTATTTGCTTTTGTCAGATGCTACTTCAGTATTTAGGATCTTGTCCTGAACTTGCACCCTGGGTCTAGGCTACTTACAGATGGTTCTCACATTAAGACCGTAAGAATGATGGCTGAATAAGTGAGCCATGGTCATGTTTAAAGTTAAATACAAAGGTATCTAATTCTAAGTCTTTCAAATGCACATGACTGCATCATAAAAAGCCACAAGCTACAGCATGGTGCTTCAAAGCACTACCACAGAGTGCACAGATGTGTATGTCAAGCTTCTTACACCCACCATCCCACTTTCAGGATTCAGGATAGCCAAACAAGAGTCAAATTTCTACTCATTTCCTGAGGTTGCTTAACAGGTTTGGACAGCATCAAATGGATGCTGTGGATCACTAAGTTTCTGTCCCCTGGACCTTTTAACACACATTCAACCGTCCCCTCTCTCATCAGGGGACGACTCCTGAAGAGGTGCCGAGCTCCAAGACAAAGACATGACTGATTCTTATATCTGTTCCAACAAGAGACTCCATGGCTATAGCAAATGCAGTATTTCACCGTGTCCAACTGAGGTCCTTCTCCTGAGGCCGAACAACACAAAAGACAGTTTGTAATAGCTCCCTTTGAAATCAAATTAGTAATGTTTCAAGGCGTGACCCGTAAAGGGCTGCTGTCCAGAATCTACATGTGTTTGACAGATACATCTTCCACCTAACGGGCCTCTTCAAGAATCCAGATGGGATCAAGATGTGTGAACAGAACTCCAAAAAGAGAGCCTTGGGATATCAGGACACAGAGCAAAGCACTCTATCTCACCAGATAAAAAAGAAATAATATCAGATACAGTGTGAAGTAGCCCACTCCAGCTGGTAGGCCAGATTCTGACACCATCATATAAGTTAGATTGATGCAGAAGAAGTTGTTGTTTCATATGTGCAAAAGTCAGCAAAGTATAGCCCAAAGTAAATTATATAAATTTCTGCCAACTCCTTATAAAGATATCACAATGTCTTTTTCATATGCATCCATCCATGGTAAAACACTGAAAGTTACTGTGCGCTATAGGCTGGTAAAGAGAGGCACTCCGAAGGACTAAAGCCTTACTGTTACCTAGCTGGCTAGCGATTCGTTAGCTGAAGGACTTAGCAGGGACTTGCACAATGCATGTTCGGTTTCAAAGGGCTAATAAAGAGCAGGGGATGACATTCCTGAGATATGTTCTGTTGTATCTTGTGGCAGAGAGACTGGGCCTTGAGGGTAAAACAAAATAAACAGAAAAGTTAGAGAAGATGACAATTTCTCAAGTTTGCCATGATATACTTGCTTATCTGCCAGAGAAGTAACCACCTCATTGTCCTGCAAAGTGAATCTCTCTTTCAACAAACACATTTGGAGAAGGTAGAAGATAACTCCTGCCCAGGGTGTGTGAAAGTGGAAAAACATTTGGTAGTTAGTCTTTCCAAACACCCAAAGGCCCCATTTGGCTGTAGAGAGAATTAATTTAAAGCAGGGCAACTTCTTAATGTAGGCCAGGCCTCAGCTCATAATTCATTTTCACATTTGGCTTTAGACAAGAAAAAAAAAATCATTCTAATACATCAAAAATCTCTATAGCAGCCAAATAAAATGAAACACCTGCTGGCAGGAACTCGACCAGCTACTTCTTGTTGCTAGTATCTCATGCCTGATGAAGAATACAACCAGAGAAGAAATAATGCTTTTTACAAGATGAAAGAGTTTCTAAGGCAAGATCCAATAAATATAGACGGCTCTGCAGTCTACACTATAAGTCAGAACTAGCC
>NW_010589229.1:119164-207915 GCF_000705375.1 Tinamus guttatus | reverse complement strand
TGGTCAAGACAGCCTTCCAACCTGCCCACATCGTATTCTACTGGTTTAGAAAATTATTATATGATCCTATCATCACCAAGATTGGCTCTAAATGTATTATCAAGGGTAACTGATAATATTAGATAGAAGAAATACAACAGGGATATAAATTATACTATCCCTTAAATAAATTATACAACCATTTTAAATCAAGAAGTGTTTAGGCACATTTTGAACCTCCATGGAGAAGAGAAGAGAAAGAAAAGAGGGTCACTCCTAACGGGTTCCCTAAACTGCTTAGCAGAGCTGAAATAAAAACCTAGTCATCTTAGAGCAGGGAAGCATTTCCAAGTCACTTCTATAGGACAGAGCCCCACAGCCCTTGTCTGAGTGTAATAGGTTATGCACGATAATCACTGGTTATTGCATTATTCAGATATTCACTGTGGATACAGATTACACCAATCTGGTCCTGCTCAGTTATTCAGCTAGGTCACTTCTTTCCTAAGTTTCACTCTCCTTTCTTGAGCAGATATGCAGACACTAGAGGTGTAGTTTCTAATCTTTGCTAAGTGGAAAGATCTCAGCCCAGAGACAAACAAAAATCCTGAGCTCTCTCTTGTGCCATTACTTTAGTAGCACTAGCTGCAAGGTGCCCAGACCACATTTAGCTTTATGGAATAAAACATAACAAGCTGTCAAAATGCACATAAATAAATTAAAGTCTTTATTCTATCTTAAGGTTCTGGGGACATAAACAATCCTCTTGAAGTTTGTTGTGCCATATTTTGTTGTAAGAGTAAGTCATTAGTATTACATCCTGTATACAGAGAGCAGTAGATGCAGTCTGTCTTAGGGCCTGGCCCTGCAGTGCAAAAATGAACAGGGCTTCATTGGAAGAGAAAATAAAACAGTACAGGGCCAATTCTTTGTCTCTGAGCACACATTTTATGGCACAGCCCAGGACCATATGGCTAAACTCTCCCTTCTGCTCACCCCCCGAAAAGGAGGCCCCATCCGTACTTGCCTACCTGGAATAGTCCCTCGCTCATGCCATTACTTGAAGCCCTATCCAGACACCATCGGGTCAAGTGGGGGCTGGCAGAAGCAAAAGCATGGCATGGAACAGGCTAACAGTTAAACACTACAGATCAGTATGCACCACTGTGCAAACCTGTGTCCTGACCCAGCTCCGTTTACTAACACAGATAAAATCTGGGTGTTCTGCGAGGATATTAGCCTACAACATGTTTACCAGTACTTTGCCTCAAGCAATAACACAGCACAAACTTAAGAAACAGCACAAGATGGGGCCAGCCTCCCGGGGGATTCCTCACTATGATTTCTTCCAGCAGTTTTTGATTCAGGGACTTCCTGAATCAAAAGTGGTGTCCTGGTAATTTAACACACCTCTGAGGATTCTTCTGAGAGAAAATGAACCCTCAACCTAAGCACTACATAACGAAAAAGTCAGTGAAAATAACCTTTGGCAGTTTGAATTATAAACAGGACACACCTAATCATTCAGAAAATGTATTTTACATCAAAAGAGCATCAAAACAAGGATAAACAAGAGTAGTGTCATTAAAAGACAGCATCAAATTGAAAGCTATATTCTCTAAGAACAAAATGGCACTGACACCTTCAAAGAAGGTTTTTGCTTGGGCTCAGTGAACACAAAACAAAAACAAAACAAACTTCATAGCTTATTCCAGGCAGAACCTGTTTTGATAGAAATCCATAATAACTCTAACTCAGTAGCATAATGTAGGCTCCTTTACTTCATAAGCAAGTTTTATAAGAGTTTTATCCTAGCAATTTTGGGTTTTCCCTTTTAAGGTTTTGAAAAGCCACCATAACAGCTGTGTTTTTGGGTCCTGATGGGTATTTTGTGTCCTGCTTGCCAAATCCATATTAGGAGCTGAGGAAGCCTAAGCAGGATGAAGAACTGTTCCATCCCTGAGTGGGAAATTCCATGATAAAACATTCTTGCATTTTGTCCAGCTGAAATACTGTATTTCCACTAAAATACCATACTAATAAGCTCACTTGTGACATTTTTTCTACAAATAAATAGAACAGAAATCTTCTGACCCATCTTTTTTGTCTTTTTTTTTCCTCTTCCTCTTCATGAGCATGGAAGCAAGTTGGTCAAAACAAAAACCTAAATGCAACTTCTTCCAGCTAACAATAAAGTTTTAAGAGATGGATATTCTCTTACTTTTTCTTTGATGTATCAACTGAAGAAAAACCATACTGCTTTTCCAAAATTTGCTTTCCATGGAGAGGAATGACTCCCTAGAAACGTACCTAGCACAAAATGGTACTTGCTTTACTCTCTGCTTGGAGCCTTGCAGGTGTAAGACCTAACATCTGTGATCCGACTGAACTGAGATCTCCCCTCACTTCCATGTACCTAACAAACATGGCAAAAAAGTTATTTCAATACCTTTGTTTCAGAAATTAGGGATATCCTACATAATTTAATTTGGAGCTGATGGCTGAGCAATTCTCACTAGGTTAGAAATCAAGAAGAACACAAGTCTCCAGACAAATTTGGGAAGGAAGCATAATAAGGTATTGCAAGGTAGAATTTCCAGATTCTGTATATTGCTATCCCATATATTTTAAAGGGATATCATTTGATTCTGCTCTGCCAAAATTTTCCTCATTTATTTATTGGTGATAGTAATACTGCCAACCTCACAGGGACTCTGTTAGGACAATAAATTGTGTTGCAGAGTTAAAAGAAGGAGGGACCCCCTCACTGCCCTAGGGCTTCTTTATGTCAGAGAAGCACATCGGGTTCTTGGCTTGAGAACCAGCCCTACTCATTCTCAGCTCCACTGTTGTTTATTGCTTATCAGCAATGCAAAGGAGCAATGCAAAAGCCCGAGGTTTTGCCAGCGACAACCAGGAAGCAAAAAACAATTTACACTGTAATCACTGTATGGGCCAGAGCAACACAAGAAACACAATAACCAAAAACACAACAGGATCGATTTATCAGCCAACAAGCTTGATACATTTACCACTTGCTGTAATCATGCTGGTTCTTGAATTTGCAATACTAAAACCTACTAAATTAGATTTCCTTTCACCAGGAGGAACACTCTTCTAGTGCTCCACACCAAATTGACAGGCAGGTAGGGAACCATACAAGATACTGTGGAAACATTCGTGAATTTTTACTTAAACCAGCGCTGATTTGGCTTCCTCACTATTTACCTTCAGGTAAGAACAGAGAAAATATATCAATGAAAAATACTGAAATACATGGTTTATAGTTATATATGTAAGGACAAGACATACATATACAATGTATGGACTACCAAGCTCCTGGCCTTTCCCCTCTGGTGGTTACAGTCAGGATTACGCAGGCATGCCTTATCACTGAAGACAGACAATTAAATATGGGAACGTCTGTCAAGCAAATGGTCTGTGTTCTTGTGAAACAATTTCACCATTCTTCCACAAACAGGAAAATATTTAGCAAGAGGTGTGCAAACTGGGTACAGATGCAGGAGTGTGATTGAAAGGTGGGTGCCGTCTGCTAAAAGCAGATCTAGATACAAAGATTCAGTATGAAAGATACTTCCTTTGCCCTTCTGACAGATAATTTTCTTTATCTGTCCGGAAAATATTTGTTACTTTTATTCTGAAATTTCAAGTGTTCTCAGTTCACACTTTCAACAGAAAATATATTAAACTCGGTCACGTATTTATGGTACTTTTCAGAGAAATCTATTGACCACAGCAAAATATTCCCTTGCTTGTCCATACTGACCAAGGCACTGGAAAAAATACCAGAGAATAAATTATTCAACTGTTAAAATCCAATTATCCAGACAGTTTCTCTGCTGCTTTCTAACAGCCCTTCAGAGCTTCAGTTCAGTGGCAGGAGAAACACCCAATTCTAGAAAGCGGTCGGTCTGCAAAGGAAATACTTTCCAACTACTTTGATGGGTTCTAGTGAGACTGTATTACTCCAAAAAGCCCTGGAGACATGCACTGTAGCAACACAGAAGTTGAAATTTGTCCTTATATTTTTGCACCACTAAAAACCTGCATAAATTTTTGTTTTGAAGACTTAAGTGAGACTTAAGTAGTGCATAGCCTGGTACCAGATCCTCTTTGTGTTGGCATAAACTTCACCCAGGCAAGACTATGTTTGCTCAGGTGCAGTACCTTGGGTGAGAGTTAATCCCTTTCATTTCTGACACAATAGTTATTATGTACAATAACTAATAAAAGCCACTCTTGAGATAGACAACCTACACATTTTCAATTTCCTCTCATGTACGTTTTAGCCTTTTATAAGCTCCTTTGATCCTGTATAGGTGTCAATCTTCGCATGCTTATAGGTCACAAGAAAGTTCATCCCATATTAATAGCCCAGTCACATTAGGGTGCATTGATTTTAACCCATTTCCATTTCCGACTTTCAATTTATCATCTTATTTCAATCATCCCATCATTCTCAAAGATGCCGGCTACAAACACTGTAATTTTGTTTGGACTCCGTATTAAAAAGGAAAAAGTCAAGTCAAATGTCAAGATCTCCTTCCTCCCTGACCAGCTGGATCTGCACACACACGCATATACTGTACTTTCAGTGGAAAGGTCGGCTATTTGAGGCAGGATTTTTTTAGGCTCCTAACCCAGGAGAAACATTCATGAGACAAATCTGAGACAAATTACACATCACAAAATGCAGTCAAACGAGACCATTCAAAGAGTGATTCCTCCTTTTTCAAAGTACTTGGGACATGATGTGAACAAGGACTCCAAATCTGGGGAGAGGCATTGCATTACCTGCAGTTGAAACCCTACTGGAGTCTAAGACAGGCTGCTGCCTTTGGTTTGCAAACCAAGCCCAGTTCTCTCCACTATTCCCTTCCAGCCCCACAGTCGGAGCACAGCCCTTTTGACCCGCACTGGTCCTTTTCTCTCCAAAGTAACGATTCGGATTGTGAGCATAACAGCCCTGCTCTTGCACAAATGTCCTCTGTAGTTTTTCACCTTGCTCCAGAAACCACGTGCACCAGAACAACACACAAGTTCTGCATTCTTTGCAGTTTCAAGCAGGTCAAGATGCTGCCAGAAACAGCATGCAGACTAGAAGGACTGGACTTAATCTTTTCTGGGAAGGCAAACCATATAGAACTGTTTGTTTTTATTCTGCTGTTAGACATTCCAGCTAGTGGGAAGTTTCAGGAACTTGTTCCAATGAGTTGTTTCTCCTGCTCCCTCCCATGACAAATTGAAATCAATATTTTTGGATTCTTCTAATTCCCTCAAAGACACACTCTTTTTCTCTCTCTCTCTTTCTTCCCCTCTCCTCTTCCGAGGTCACACAAACTTTGCTTTGGACTCCAACCTATTAATTTTTCACATTACTCATTTGAGATGTCCAAAAGCTTCTTGCTCATCAGCCCATAGAAGGCAGCATTCCCTTTTTTTTTTTTTTTTTTCTCCAAAGAAGAGCTGTTTCTTTCAGCATCAGCTCATCCCAAAGCCTTTTTCTTCCTCTGTAGAAACAGCAAGCAGCTCCTCCTGTCAAGGGTATCTGGGCCAGCTTTTCATGCAGGTTAGGTAACCGCAGGGAATCATAGTGAGGCTGAATTTGGTTCTCACAGACCACTGAGCGCCTGACTTCAGGTAGCTTCAGCTACATTTTTAACTAGCACTTCAAAGCTCTATGGTCTAGTATTCTCCATAGCACTGCAAGGATTCCTGTCAGCAATGCCTGGAAAAAGAGATGAGCATGTAACACAGGAAGTGGCTTGTGAAGCAAGAGGCAACCTTCCTCATTTACCAGAAGTTCCTTTTTCTGCTCAGCTCCTCTCCATGACCTGTTTGGACTAGCAGAGGGATACGACAGTGCAGCCCTACCTGTCAGCAGGGAAGAATGTTTGTGCATCTGATTCTTCTATCTCCCTCCACCACGGCTTTGCTCTTGGATCTCCTCAGGCTCCCGATAACCTTCTGATGCTACCTCAGCTGTTTGTTTAACATAAACCCATAAAATTCTTGAGGTTACCACATCACCATTTTCTTCAGCCCACACCCAGGAGTTCATCTTCAGACACAGAGTAAACAATTCCTATCAGAGCCCACATTTATTGAGATAATTAACAACTCCATTAAAAATTCAGCCCTGACCCATGCTTTATACTGCATTCTTTTGTGCATCACTGTCAGGTGAGACTTTGCTGATGCATTCAGACTTTAACTATATAAAATATGTTTGTATTCTTGCAGCCATTTCTTGAACTCTCCCCAAATGCCACAGAAAGAACTACCAAAAAAAAAAAAAAAGGAAAACAAGGAAAGTATTTTCTCCCATACGGTCTTCAGCAAGTTTAATTTCATATAGATGGGGTATAAAGCATTTTGCAAAGGGAAAAGCAGATGTTGTCACAAAGCCAGTTTTGTCCAGCTCTCTATAAGATTCAATTACTTCTGAATAGATTGGATGCAAGTAGCATCATAATCAGGTATTTCTGGTTTGGCCCCTGGGTCAGAATATAGCTGAAATCCAGATGATCCACATTTTTTACATCAAGTAAGCCAGCATTACACACAGGGCATAACAAAGCAATCTGCATATGGCCCTATCTAGGCTTCAGGTCTGAAAAATATGCTGAGCTGCTTGTGCTTGTTTGGAAACACTCTTAGGTCTAAGTCAGCAAGAAGGTCTTTACTTGCTGCATTGCTTCACGCCTACCTGGGACAACATTCGGTGCAATTGTTTGTACAGCTGGATGAAGCATTCAGGATGTCTGTTTGAGGTGCAAGTCCTAATTCCCCTCCCCTGCAGACACTTGAGAATATAGTCTGTGATAGACTATATTATACACAATTTCTTCATTCAGTTCTCTTGGAAGCTGAGACCTATTTTTTTTAATAAATATATAGGTCTAAGTTTACACAAATTTGTATGCCTACATTGCCAAAAGAGAGAGAATTAAAATACTGGTTGATCTGCATTAAGGGTCTTTGTTTTAATAACACAAATATCTGAAAACGTTCATTCGTACATGCATTTCCATAAGTCCCCAGTCTATTTCCCCACAACAACTCCTTCCCAAAGACGACGTCGCCCGTGCAACAGCAGTAAAGCTGTCACTGTGCCTTAGGCTGTAACTTCCAATCTGCTCATATCCAATACTTCACTGAAAAGGAAAAGGTGCAGGCCCTAAATCTGGATAAAATGACTGGCAAGGGGCCCTCTACCTTAAGTTCAGCTTACTTTTACCTTGGCAAAGCATTTAAATACACTAATGTAGATTTGTGTCATTTTGTCTGGGTGCCTTCTCCATAAAGGCTTCAGAAATTAATCACGTTTACTCCACGCTCATGAAAATATTCCTGAGTTAGCACAAAATTACAGTTCAATTTTCTGCCTCATTTTTGCCATGTCTTCCCTCTCCTGTCCTGGCTGAAAATATTACATACTATCTTTCATTCTTATGGAGAATTTTACCTGTGATAGTTAACAAGATTTTTAATGCAAATCATTTTTCAGACTATATTACATCTCCATCATTTCCTACCTCGTTTTACAGATTTTGCTGCCGTTTAGTTAGACTCATGGGCACCCATAAGCTCAACATCTTCCTATTTCACACTTCCGAAAGGTTCCAGAGTCATGATTCCTTTTATAGATAAATGACCAGCAACAAACATCTCTCTCATTTAGTTTTTTTGTTGTATTTCATTACAAGATACTAACCGCCCTGCCAAACAGTAACAGAAGAAGAAAATATTGGAGAGCTGTTTGTAAAGATCTTGTCAGCTTAATGGCTGCAAAATGAAATTTATTTTATAAAACCTATTAATAAAAAATATTGCCAACTAAATGAAAGTCAATTGTAGTATTTCTGCTCTACTTTAAACAATATTAGTTTCATAACTAATTATCTCACAATTACTAATATTTTTCCTTGATGAAGTCTCTGCTGCCTCTCCATAGTGAAAGTGCTGCAAGGTAATACAGCCTTTACATGACAATGCAAATAGAAGCCATTCAATAGAAGCCACAAAAAAAAAAAAAAAAAAAGGTTGCAAGGAGCAATTAGCACTTCATTAATATGATATAAAATGCTAATTTGCCATATATCCCAAGTGACTCAAAACTCTTTTCCATCCATATGTGCAAATAATAGCTAATATGATGCAGCGTGTGTGAATCAGGTTCATGGTGCATTAGCCAGAATCCCTGTGTCAGTTTTCTGTATAATAGCTATTAGTTAATATGAACAGTAGCTCATATTTAACCTATGACAGCAGTGTTAAATGATAAAAGGATCTGCTGGCAGCAATATCTCATAATTCCACCCCTGTAAAGTTCTCCTTTCCTTGCTATCCAGGATGAAGTATTGGAAACTGACTTCTAATCTAATTTATAAAGCAGATTGAAATGAAGTGCTGGTGGCACTCGCTTGGCTGCTCAGCATTTTGAGAAGCAAGATGACTCCCTGTGAATTGCTCAGCTCAAGCGTTCTAGCTCTCACTGGCAGCTTCTAATGATCAAAGTATTTGACTTAAATAATTGATTTATTTATACCAGTAAAGAAGCTCCAGGGGGTTGTGAATATTATGAGATATAATCACACCACTGGGGAATTAGAGACACTCAGATGTGCCTTGTGCCTGCTAATGCCCTGAGGGTGTGATTAGGATATCAGACATCAAAGGAATTTGCTCTAATTTTTTCATATAATAAATTAATAAAAATAATTTACTTAAATAATTCCACTGATTTAACGGGACAGATCTGATGCAAAATACAGTATGTGGAGAACTACAATGCAGAGCGCTGATCTAGGACAATACAGAAGCCCTGACCATCTTCAGCTAATGCCCAACTACCAGCAGGATCCTCTGACTAGTGGGCCCTTTTCAAGGTATTATCATCTTCTCCAAGCTTACCGTCTCTGAGGAGTGTTCCCAGAGATTTTAGCCAACCTGCATTGTCAGAGGGAGTAAAGCATTGCTTCTTCAGTTAATCCTTTCAACAAGAAAAATGTTTATTAACAGTGACATACGGGGTGGTACCACATGCTGGCACGGGGGCAGGCTAAGCAATGGCTGAAATACCTCATGAGGAATTCACTTGCTTCTGGTCAGATTATTTATTCATGTGTTCTAACATGGAAACCTACCCTAGTTACATATATGGCTTGGCCACAGCAGACTACAAATGTTTGGTAATGTCCTAATGCTCTTCTCACCCTAGTATGCAAAGATGATAGCAAAGTGTCCCTATTTCAATTGTACAATAAGAAATTGAGTCACCCAAAGCAGTAACATGCTCAGGACACCCTGGGAGGCTGTGGAAGACCACAGAATTAAAATTATACAGAGTTTCTGCACTATCCTTGCATTTCAGAAACATACCAGCTTTTGCACTAAGCATGTTACAGAGCATGTTACAGTAACAGCCAATTAATATCACGTTCTCTGTAACCCAGCCTGGTGCAAGGGTGGTGTTGGAGGTTCTGCTTCCCAGGCAAGTACAATCCTTTCCTACATCCTAGGACCCACAGGGAAGCAGGCAACACAGCAGCAACAGGAAACACAAAGGCATCTGTTTAGAGAAGACATGAACTTAATACCCATAGATCCTCTCAGATCCATAGAAGATTCATGAAGATGGAAAGGAAAATACTGTGCCTTGGACAAGCTAGCATGCCAGGTGCAGAACATGATGACTGTGGCTGTCCCCAGGCTACAGAAACAATGACTGAATAAGACTTCTTGAATCCATGTCTCAATTCCCCCAGGGTCAGGCATTACTTATCTTACATTGCTTGAATGCCCTCCAAAGATTTGCAAAAGAAACCAGAATTGTGATGCTATTTAAACTAGAATTCCAAGTAAAGAAATCAATAGCAATTATAAATTCCTCCAAAAGCATCATCTGTCTGACTAAAATTAGAAGGGGCAGGGCTTTAAGGAATTCATTCATGCCTATGGGGAAAAAGCCTGCAAATCTATTCAACTTTTCCATACTTCAACATCATTCCCACCCTTGCACATCTGTTCTGATTTGGGCACACAACACATTGTGTGCGCCTACTGAGCTCATGATCAATTTATCCCACAGAATGAAGTACCCAGAGGCGTATCACAAATTAGATGTCCTTCATATCATGCATGTTTATATTGCAAGGGTCAGATATGAAACCAGCTATCACTTCTAATGTGTCAAAAATTCAGTCTCTCTCATTTGATGAATTCGGAAGAAATTCTCATGTCTTGAAATTTAAGAATTTAAATCAAGTTTAGTGCCTTGCAGTCCTCCATCAGTTAGCCAGACGGTGTTATATGCTATACTACTTAAAACTAATGTATACAGTATCCCTCTTTATAACCCCTTTCCCTTATTCCATTTTTTCCAATATACACATAATAAATACAGTCTATTCTATGGATGTAATTTCTATTTTGTTTTCTTTATCAGCCACGACCTTTGTGTTACTCTCAAGGATAAAAACAGCTTCAAAACCTTGCAGCAAACCAGCTGCTTAAGAGTGAAGTGGATCACTGTGAGAAAGCACACCAGGAAGGACAGCCCCTAAATATTTCGGCAGTAAAAATAACTGTTCTTCACTGGAGACAAAACTTGATCATCAAAAAACACAACAAATTTTAAAGATGAAGTATATGAATATGCTAGGATTCTCCATGACGTTTCACACCTCAGGTATGGTTAATTCCTGCACATCAAGGTCTATAACAGTCAGTGAAACTCCCTTTCCTTTCAAGCAAGAGAGTTCTTTGCTTTAGTTAAAAATGAGGGATAGAGCATTTCTTAAAACCAAAGGTCCCAGGAATGAGGAGCAATGTAGCTAGGCCATGCAGCCATCATCAACAGCAGCATGTTGACAGTCAGTCTCTGTATGAGCTCCGAGGCAGCAGCATAACAGCACAAAGGTGATTTAACAGTAGCTTTCACAAGCAGGATCTGGCCTTGAAGGCCATAGGGATGGTGGTGACTAATGTGCTAATGTACTGATGAGCCAGACCACAAAGAATAGGCTGGCAGCCAGCACGTAGGTTAAGGCATTGGGAACAATGGTGGCTGATCTTTCCAAGGATAGAAAGTTCTTGTATTTGCAAGATGCTTCCACCCCACCTTCAGCTGGGGTAATTCAGGCTGAAGGTAAACAGTACACAGGGTCCCAACCAAGTAGAAGACACGAAGTCAAAATATACCTAGAGTGCAAAAAGAGGCAAACAGGGCACTTGATGATAATAACCAGCCCAGCAAAGGCAACAGGCTTTGTAAATGAAAGGCAGGAGACCCGTCTCCTCAGTTTGGTGGCTTCCCCTTCTCCAGAAGGTTGCCCTTTCTTGCAGCCTCTAATATCACCTGAATTCGGTTAGAAGCCGCTGTCCTTCGTCCCAGGGCCTGTGTCCCAGGCATTGTGAAATCTTGGTTTGGGCAGTGTTTGCAGCTGTAGGAAATAAGATATAACCCCTGGTGCCATCAGTACGCTGCTGGCACTGGAGCTTGGTAACCCTATCACCAGCTACTGCCTCCAGCACACAAAAAACAGTTAAGTAAACCACAGACACGATGATCAGCAACAGACCTGCCTGCTCATTCTGTCCAGAAAGGAAATTCCCTCCTTTTGAGCTAGCTGTTAATGCACCATTCTCTTCTGAAGAACAGCAGGCTTAAAATGGCATTTTCTCCCTGAAACAGCCAGGGCTCCCCAACAAAAAGAAAAAAAAAATCTCATATTTGGGATTTAATTAGATTACACTTAATCACTTAAAAAAAAAAATTAGAGGTGTTGACCACCTTCCAAGAAGGACTGTGAGCAGGCAATGCTCAGCAGTTCAGAAAGGACAGCAATATGAGAAAGTGAAGTGGCAGCACGAGTAGGCACTGCAGTTTGAATGTGCCAAACCAGGTACTGGTCTACTAATCTAGCCTCACTGCAGTCACAACGGGAGATGCTCCTACCTTGTATAGGTACCTATTCTGCATTTATCCCCATTTCGTGCACCAACCAGGCCTTCACTTTTAGTTGAGTTTCCATAAACTGAACGAGGAAAACATTAACTGCAGGGCCAAATTCAGCCCTTGGTGTATGCTTGCATAGATATAACCAGCACAATTCAGAGAGAAACTCAGTGACACATGAGGAAGAAAAACATTATCTTTTCAGGGCTTTATACTGTTCCTGATAAGATCAGTAGAAGATTTGTTTCAAAGGGAAGAGAAGCTGTACTATACATTTTAAATGCAGCTTGCAAGCCATTTTTTAAATCTTTCCATTTTCCCTAAACTTACAAAATGAGGAAAGTTTCTTTGCCACTGATAAAAAGACAAGAAATGTAGAGCTCATTATTTCTTAGCAACCATTTTACATGACAGAGGGACTGCTTTTAAGGGCACTGCCCTTTTGATGAAGAACTGCAATGATTTTTAGTAAAATGTTTAAGTCTAACTCTTCATTGCTCAGTTCCCCACCCCCTTGCCAGCCTGACAGCCTGGAGGCTGTGAAAGGAGGAATGTAATGAGTATACACTAATGCTATATAGTTTCCACAGGTCTTGTTCTGGTGTGACCAGATTTATGTATGGAGTAACTTGAATGTAATCCATCAAGATTATACATAGCATTGGTTTCAGCATTGCTGCAGGTAGCACCGTCTCCACGCTCTCCTAGATGCGGTCATATGAAAGGATCTGAGATGTGGTGACACAATGTTCATTTGTTTTGGTGGCGAGACTCAATTAAAACAACATAACGGGGTTTTAAAAAAAATACTAATCTGTGAAAAAATGTGAAAGTGAGTTAAGTAAAACCCTCAAATATCCCTTGTTCGGCACAAGCTGTGTGGGCTGACAGCTACTCCCAAGGGAGAGAGAGGTCTTAGGGAAAGCCCTGCTGCAAAAGGACTGGCTGTTAAGGCAAATCCCCACCAGTTGGAGCCCTGAGGAGAGTGAAGCCCAGCTATTGATGCCCAAACACAGAGAAGACATTGTAAAGGAAATATGGGGGATGAGAATGGCAGTGGAGAAAACAAAATAGGGGCAGCCTCCCACACAGGGGGGACAGCAAATCTGTGCAAAGAAGAAACAGCTTTTCACTAGAAAAAAAAAAAAAAATTAAAGGTGCCCCAGGAATTTGAAAATGCTGCCTGAGCAATCAGGGACACCCCGTGCCACCTCTGCCTGAGGCACAAAGGGGCAAAAGATGGGGCTATTAAAAGCAAAGGGAAAGCACCTGTGACTGGGGCACGCATTTTTCAGAAGGGATTACAGCCCAACTAAGTCACATTTTAAAGCTGTTTCCTTTTCGCACACAAGCTATAATCATGGGGGTGCTGCAGACTGTTAGGAATCAAGTTCTTTTAAACAGTCTTGATTGGGGGTAGACAAGGAAGAGGAAGAAAGGGCCATGTAAGGAGTTACGAATCGCTAGGACTGAGAGTAGCTTTGCAGAACTGCAAGAACCTTCTTCCTCCAAGATCTATCTCACCAAAAGTCCCCAGCATATCCATAAAGCCAGTGCTGCTAGCTAGCTGTTATAAAGCCCCTTCTGCTGCTTTGCTTTGAAATTCATTTAGTGAATCAGTGGTAGGAGAACAGAACAAATTGCTGAGTCCTCTACATGAAATAATATACCCTATGTATGAAGTTGGACTTGCTTCCCCCCCAAGGAGTTTCTAAAAAATGAACTTTTTCCATTAAAAAAATCCACTACAGGAGAGGAATCTATCTGCAACCTCATAGAGGATGTTCTTAAAAAGTAAGCAGGTATTCAACTAGATTTGGAAGAAGTGGAAGTATAATTCTATCTATACAGTTCTTGAAGCCTTCAAAGAAAATATGTAGCCAGCAAGACACAGAGCAGCCCATTAGCCCTGGTTTTCTCATGACCTTCTTGCATAGCCTATTGCAGTTTCCTTTAAGGAAAGTGTTGCCCTTGCTTGAATTTGCATTAAGAAAGGTAATGTTTTCTTCATGAGAAGGCAAAATCATTCCTGCAGTTACTTTACAAGAGCAACCTCTCTGCTTTTATTTTAAAAAATAACAATAAAAGGGGCCATCTACCACCAATAATGGCTAACACAGGTCACCCTCTCCATGAATTCAGATATCCATACAACACATGAGAGAGGAATTTATACTCTCCATCCCCTTTCATTTTGCTGTACAGCACTGTAAGTGCCCCAACATGACATGTGTCTGTGGCTCTAGCACATACAACAGGCCTCTATCCTGAGACACCGAGAAAAGAGACAAACTGGAAAAGGGATGCAGCAAATGGTCTTCATTGGATGTTTCTTTTGGCTCTGTGTCTCCTACGTAAGCACTCCTACGTAAGGCTAGAGGGGCCACTGCTATGTGGAAATGCTTAATTTCCAGTGTGGTACTGTGTGGGAAGTCCAACTACAGACCCCACAATACTATGGGCACTCTGTGAACTGTAACAAATGGGGCAGAACAGGTCATTAGCTACCAAAATCACAACAGATCATTTCTTATAGCAGGAGCATGCATTTCTGTCAAAACGGATATGTTTCTTTTGAACAAATTACACCAAGAGAGACAGAGTGTTTCTTGTTTTCAAAGGCCTCAGACAACAAAATAATGTATTTTTTTTAAGTAACTACTCCAGTTGATCACACAACAGTGAGTACCTATGCTGTTGCTGATAGAATGAAAAGTGCTACAACATAGGAAGAGTTCGTAAATCACAGATTTTCTCTTCCCAGGTCTCCACGATTATAATCATTATCATCTCCAAATCCTAGAGAAAGTGCTAGGGATTTAAAATGGATTATCAACATTATAGCAACATTCGTGGAACTTGAATCTAAGTAGAAAGGTCATAGAAAGGAACATTTTGGAGGAATTAGTGGAAAGTCAATCTGTGTGTGCACTGCTGGAATGTTTAATGCTTCTGTAACAAAGTTGCAGTTCAGTTTTACAAGCATGGCATCCTTTTTACATTAGCACATGGTATGTGAAACATCACCCTGCTTTCCCAAAATAGCAGCTCTAATGAGTTTCATGGTAGATGTCCTGCTGATCAAACATGGGTTTATGAGCAATACAAAAAATCAATAGGATGTTTGCACTCCATGCCTCAGCCCAGGCATATGCAGAACGTTTGCCGTCTGTCCACAAGGGTGTTATTTTCTGGCTAACGAACAGGGAGACACAAATGCAGTCAGAGTAAAGCCTGTGAGTAAGCTCAGCTGAAAGCAACATACAACTGTACAACGGAGATTGTCGAACAAAATATTTCAAAATGCAATAGGCTGAATGCAACTTTCCTTTGAAGAAAGGATGCTGAAAAATCAGTGGTACATGGATCATGAAGGCTTGGTCTCTCTTTTCCTTTGGAGATTCCACAGAGGGAGGAGCAGGAAAATAAAGGTGCACCTTTGCCCCTTCCCACTAACTGTACACGAGCCCCTCCACACGCCAGCATTAAGTTTGGCTCCAGCTGAGGGCACCATCTTGGCATATGGATACACACCAGGTTTATACGCAGCCCATGACCTAAAGTCCCTTAATGGGAATATTGCTACTTATCCTCTGCACTTTCAAGACTTCTTGAAGAGGGCACAGGGGCCAGCGAGAACATTACAGCTCACAAGGTGATCCATGGCATAACCAAATCTTTAGAGGCACTGGAGACAAATTTTTCTGTCAAGGTGATCCCCATTGATTCACATGGACATACGTAAAGGCAGCCCACATATTGTGACCTCCTTTCCTAACACATGATCAGACACATCCCAGCTGTCTATTCAAAACCACAAAACCTATTTGGCCACAAGAAAAGAAAGCAACTCTCCACCCACTAGAGATGACTGGAATGATAAAAAAAAAAAAAGAAAGATCTCCTTGGTCTGCCAGGGTGGAGATGTGTAGCCATAACCCCATCATGCAAGTGACACTGATCCTGACACACAACTAGCACAGAAGTATCCCAAGCAGAGGGCTGTAAGCTCACACCAAGCCCAACCTGCGGCCATCGTGCAGCAGGGAAGGAGCTCGCTGCATGTGGGAATGCCCCAGCAAAGGCCCCGGGCAGCCTCCAGACCTCTCCCTGCCGGCAGCTGCATGGGGGACAGGACGGAGCAGGACGCGAGATGGATGAATTATTCACCCAGAATCAGCTATAGCTTGCAAGATCATAAATTGGGTGAACCTACTGCAGAGAAATGAATGCAAAATACTGCAGGCACTGCGTAGTGTTAAGCCCTTCCTCACTCAGAGGAACGCAGTAAGGTGAACTCTGCTGCGTTCCCAGTGATTTTCTCCTACATCTTCTTTTCCCCAGGAGGCAGGGACTCAGCCTAGTTAAAATAATCAAGTCCCAGATCATAACATCTTGCCCTCTTTTCTGCACTGGGAGTTCCATTATGCTGGTATGTGTTGCTCAGCCTCTTGCTATCACACATACAATTAAGTTTAGCTTCTAAAAGCCCTACCTGTAATTGGAGCCAGCTGCAACCTTTCTGACACATACTAATTGCCAGTAATGATTTAAGTGCAGTAAATTCACATGCTGCAATTGTTTTAAATAAGGGAATCTCTCGTAGCTTTTCCCTGAGAAAAATCTGTTAATCTTTGCTGCTGACTTATCAAATCCTCCAGTCACCTGTTTGCCATCATTTTCATGAGCTGATAACGTGTTTATTAGAGCCATAATATGCAGGTGGAAGCATAAAGGTCTCATTCGGTGGAGTATGAATTCTATCTAATATGTCTGTATGGAAAAGCCTGGTTTCACCATTCTATTTTGTTCAGCAAAGAATTTGATCCAAAATAGTACCTTTTATTCCTTTCAAATGGAATATTAGCTCTTTTAGGCTCAGTACATTTCCCAGAATCTACTTGGATGAGCATGACAACTTGTTTTTTGTTAAGCCCAAGATATCAGCATTTCCTACAGTGAATATAGTCAGCCTTAGTTAATTTCTGCTTAATTGTATTCCTCTTTTAATTATTTTTCACATATAAAAGCAAGCTCTACAAAGTAATAAAATGCCATGTTGATTCTACAAGGCTGGTTTAAGAGTTCTTCTTCCCACATACTATTTTCTTACAGGAAATCTTACCTGAGATACTGCAGACAATACATTTTTGCAAACTTAACCCATTATCTCCCTGCAAGATTTGATGCCCTTCTGCCAAGGATTTTCCTTTTTAATCACACTAGTGAAATTATTGCAATTTAGAAATCAGTGCATAGGGGTTTATCAGTCTACTTTGTCCATGAATGAGCTTCTCTCAGTAGACAGCCACACGGCAAATGGGTTCTGTTACAGCTGAGTCCACTGGCTCTTCAGCTCGTTTCTCTACATGACGATGAATGTCTTCAGCTCCTGCATCTTCCTATGCATTAAAATCTACCTTTAAACAAAGGCTATCTTGTCTAAGACCAGAATAAACACATCCTTCCAAGCTGCAAAGGGGCAAGGCTCACCTGTGGTCAAGGAAATGCCCATTCTTTATTTGCATTTATTTCCTATTTCCTTTATCCTTTTATGCCCAATTTCTGTATTTTTAAACAGAAAAAATGGCATGAACATCTTCTAGATTAGTAAGACTGACCCTTTATTACTGCCACCCTGACATTCACAGACTCCATGTTTTTCATTTTTATAAACCTCCTAACTCTTGAAATGTGGACATGCAGATGGCACCTATAGCAAAGCCTGAATCTCCACACACAGGTGCGGGCTAAGCCCAGGTATAGCCCATTTATCCAGAGCATTTACAGGGGAGCAGAACAAGAGGAGCTAAACCACAGCTCTCCACCAAGTTCCTGCAGGCACCTGCTCTGTGAGACGCATCTGCTGCTGCCTCGCAGGAAACCTGCCGAGCCCCTGCTCCCTCACGGTGCTGGAGCTGCCTTGAGCACCCTGCCAAAGCCCTTGCTCTGAGCTGAGCCGCAGGCAAACGTTGCTCTGTACGTGAGGTGCGTTCACGAGCAGATTGCCTGTCTGCCCTAGGAGGCAGTGGGAGCTTCTGCTTCCATCGCACTGCGCTAGCACGGGAACGGGGAAGACTGTGGACGTCTCTGTACGTGAGGTGCGTTCACGAGCAGGTCGCCTGTCTGCCCTAGGAGGTAGTGGGAGCTTCTGCTTCCATCACACTGCGCTAGCACAGGAACGGGGAAGACTGCGGACGTGAATGTGAAGTGAGGTTGCTAGCCAAGTATCTTCGAAAACAAGCAAGAGCTGAGAAATAACCCCCAAAAGAGAAGAACCAGCCAGCCATTTGGGTGGCTAGTATAAAGGCAACTTTAGAAGGTGAAAACGTAAGCCTTATTCTGAAGACAACCATATATAAATAAATAAATAACCCATAAACAAGAGGCCAAGTGAAAACTTAGATTATGTTTGGTACAACCAAATTTCCAACTGCAAGGAGAATTTCATCTGAGTTAGAACTCTATTTGGCTTTTAAAAATGTAAAGCAAGGGCTTGATTCTAGGACAGTGTGTGGTTTACTATAAAACAAATGTTGCATATAATAATTTCCTTCCACAATTCCCATGGCTTGTGGCCTGGGCCCAAATCCTCTTCCATGATTCATGTCCAAACCTCCCATGAGGGATCTGACAGCCAAATTGTTAGTTTTAGTGCATGAGTAGTGTGGGTGAAATGACAAACACTAACGCGCAGTCATATTGTGGAGAAGGGACGACCACAGCTATGAGCAGACGGAGAGCTCCACAGAAAGTTTATTATTAGTATCCTGAATAAATGTAAAAAATGTTGTGCTTTTAAGGTAAATAACTTTTTCCTACCTAACTGGCCAGTCCTTAGGGACAATTTGTTAATCATTCCACAGCACAAGCCAATTTCTCTTCTCCAGAGAAAAGTACAGACCGTTTCAGCAGATTGAATAATCAAACAGGCTGAACATTCTTAGATGCCTTAAAATTCTTCAAGTCTGTTTCTATGCCCAATAATCTCCTGAATCTGCATTTTATACAAACTCTGAGCCAGTGCTGACCATGCCCAGACTAACACCTCCTGGAATAGCTTTTTTTTTTTTGCCAGGGTAAATAATGTACCAGTTTGCTGATGCAGTCTATTCCAGAACTCCTCCTAGCTTTAACCTTTCCAAATGGTCTCCAAAACTGAAAATACAGCTAATCTGTGGCAACAGCTAGTCAAATTATTCATTCCATATTTTATGTTTGTTGTTGATTAACCCTTTTCTTCTTCCTGCTTGCAGACTAATCACAGGTTAATAGCTGTTTTCCAGAGATGTTCACGTTACAGTCCCTCATATCATATACAGAAGGAACTCCTAGCCTAATAGTCACTCTGTTCATCACCTGCTCTTCCTGACATGAGACTGATCACTAACTATTATACACTGTTTCCCTCTTGTCTCTGATGACCAAAATTTTTGACGTGAGGAGAATATTGACAAATATTAAATAATGTAGCTTTGGCACAATGGCACAGACAAAAAAAAATCATTTCCACTAAAATTTTTGAGCATTTCAGATCCACCAATATTTCTAAAAATACCTCCCAGAGATCCCACTAGTAGCAAACAAAATATTAGTGCTCTACAAAGAGCAAAGGACAAAGAAGCCAATGGAAAACCTTGCAATGTTTGACTGTAGAAACCATCACTAGAGAGATTATATTATTCAGTTAACTTTATCTAACCACCTCACCTAAAACTTGTGCCAGTTAGAGATAATTTGTCAGTGGGAACAGGGCTGCAGAGGTATGCCTCAGTCTCAGCAACATCCCCTTTTCTCTTTCAGGGCAGTTCCTACTTCATGTGTGGTGTCCCACACACCCAGTGGTCAACAAGCTCTGGGAGGGAGCAGCGAGCCAGTTATTCCTGTTTTTGAAGGGGAAGTGAAGGCAGAGACAGGAGGAGGAGAGAACAGCAGTGACCACCGGAGAAGCAGAATTTGAAGAGCGAGATTTCCCGATTGGGGTTAGAAGAAAGGATGACTAAAGAAAGAACGAAGTCTCCTACAATACTTTGCTGCACTTCCCAGAAACATAACTGAACAGCACTTATCAGGTCTTATCAGACAGAGGTACTGAGCCATGGGAGTGAGCCAGGGGCCAGGCATGTGAGCAAGGGAGGACAGGAGGACAAGGGAGGACACTGCAGAGCATGGAAAGCAAAGAGGATCTACTTCCCACACAGCTCCTTAAGCACAAAGAGGTGAGAGGGAACCCAGCAGGAGACAGACGTCCATGTCTGAAACCTCAGATGCTAAACATTCATGGGAAGAGTGGGAAGGAGGCGCTTGGAGCCATTAAAAATGCAGTAATGCTGCAAGAATAGAGCTCAGTCTGGGCCAGGTTGCTCCAGTCCAGCTTGCTAAACTTGGAAGTGGCTCCATACAAATCTAAGCAGTCTCTTACCCCTCATCTGATGGGCTCTTAATGCAGTTCCCCTTTCTTCCACTTCTGAATAGGCAGCCCTAATGTTATGTTATTACTTGCTGTAGAACACCAGAGCTGTAATGACTGTAGAAAGGCTGGAGAGATTTCAGAACAAGAACCCAGGATTTAAGAAGATATGTCTGGTTAACTATCATTAAAAAAAAAAAAAAAGTCTTCACAGACTGGCAATTTTCGGTATGCCATTTATCACATGAACTTCCCTGGAAAATAAACAAGTACCAGCCCCCGAGGACTTTTCCAACAGTTACAGAAGATATCTAATGAGGCAATGTTTAAGAGAGCTAATTATAAAAAAAAATAAACCTTGATAACCATCTTATCCCATGTATGGCTAAAGTATGACTCAGAGCTTATTTTAATAATTCTTGTAGGTTAACACAGCACAATCCAGGCTGCACTGCAGCAGTGCATCTACTGCGAGATCATGAAGAGGAACCGTGAACTCACCCACAGAAATTCACCCTGACCAAACGGAGGTTAAAGAATGAAGATATGTTATGGGGAGGTGAAGGTAGCAGCCTTGAGACAGCGGGTCTTTGCCTTGCAAAGCAATACCCTTATATCATTTTTGACCACTTTGCTCTGATCACCTGTGTCAACAAGGCATTTCCTCTGTTCTGTACGTTGAGCCACCTTGCCGCACCTGCCCTTGAGGGAGGAGTTATTGGATTAACCCAGCTTCCTCTTATCAGTGTTTACTCACCAAAACTACTCTGCAGAGAAAACTCCCTGAATCAGTCCCAGAACTGCAGTTTCACTCATATGCAAAAACCCAGATGTATCATTAAACATGCAGAGCTAAAAAAAAAAAAATGAAAAAAAAAATGACCTCATTGTGAGTAACCACCACAAGCCAAGCTGGGTGAAGTCACTGGGGATTTTTCTTTCCAGCACGCCCACGCCACCGGGACTCTTTCAGAGGGACAGACACCTGCAGTGCTGCTGGGCATGGCCAAACCTTTCTTAGCACTCTCCCTGAACTGGGAGAGAAAGTGGGCAGCCAAGAGAACAGCCAAGGAAACACGCTGAGACATGTTGCTTTTGCTACCTGTCCTGGGCAAAAAAAAAAAAAAAAAAAAAAAAACTGACAGAGTTATAAGGAATTCTGCTTCTAACACCACTTCTGGCTCTGTTCCAAACCCCTGACCCTTACAGCATGTCACTGCAGGATGGCGAGGCAAGCTGGTAGTCACTGAAGCAAGAGAGAGAAGTCCCCAGATTTTGTACTGCGTGCAATTTTGTATAGCATAAGCTAACCATAAACCCCATGAGATAGCTCATGGTTTTAATCTTAAATTGCGACAAAAAGAAACAGGAAAAAAAAAAAACAGAAAGAAAAAAAAGGAAAGCCATGCAACCTTTAGCTTTAAAGCAAGTAAGTTCTAATAGCCAAAGATACCAGGCTTCATAAACATTTTGTTACATAAAGCAGCAGCTCAGTCCAGAAGTGGGAATAAAACCTCCAGCTGACTGCCCAATTACTAGGATGGAGATGCAGTTCATAATGAGTCTTCCCACAGAACAATCGGCCTCTTCAAGGTGAGGCTGAGATTTTTACAGAAGGATAAACAGGAAACTGTTAATGACAATCTTAAAAGGTTAGATAAGAACACAGGTGCTAAAGTACCTTATATTTATCTACTTGGCTTTCACCTGCAGATACTTGTTGCCACTTACTGCCTCCTGTGAGGACCTTTACTGACCCACCATATTACTTAGGGAGCCTTCATGCAAGTCATTTTTGTTCACAGAAGTGTAAACTTTTATCTACTCGATAAAAAAAAAAATCTGAAAATGTTCTTCAGGGAATCTTGCTGTTCCTCTCACCTGCAAATGGTATTTTGTTTTTGATGAGGACAGTCTCTAACTGTATATGCCTGAATTTGCATCAGAAACAGTGAGTTAGATCATAATCCTAGGAATTCACAAGTTATTCATGCAAATATATACACATATTGAACCCTTAATACTCCGATTTCTAAGAGGCAAAAGTCCTGTCACAGCAATCCAAATGTCAGGAAACTGTAAGCACGATATAAGGACCAATTGCAAAGTCACCAAAGAAAGATAAAGAACTCCGATGTAACTGATCAGAGTTTACAAAGTTACCTCTTTTAGCTATCTATGCCCTAGTGCCATTTCCACTGATGGACCAGTAATCCCTGGTCAAAACAAACCTAGATCTACTAGTATGCCAAACTGGAATTTGAAAGGCATATAGACATGCATAGAGCAGCATTTTCCAAGGCTGTGAAGGAAAGTAGGATATTAGCGCACAAGAACATTTTATCACCCTATATTCGTAAGTCTTTATACCGGTGCTTCTGATGTCCCCTTCTTCTATCAAGTGGAAAATTTCTGGGATTCCGGAGGTACACACGTGACTTGGCTAGAAAAACGCAAGGCCCAACCTTTTAGCACACAGGCCACCCACATGAAGAGATCACTCACAGAACCTAGGATAAGAAGTTTGAACATACAAACAAATCAAGAGTTTGATCCTGGGCAGGTTTAACAGAGCTCAGAGTCACATCCAGTGAGTCAAACAGAAGTAATCAGAACTATCTGCCTCTTTCCCACTGAAATTTTATAGTAAGAGAAGACAGTGATCAATATTCAAGAGGAGGAATGCACATAACAAAATAGCATGAACTTAGATTAGTGGCAGAGATACCTCAGAAGGGAGCACTAGACATTTTGTGCTGAAGAGCTCTGAAAACACAACTCCACACAAGGGGAAGGAAAATTAGGACAGAAGTGAAAAAGAGTATTTCATAAGCACACAGAAAAGTTTCCCAGGACACTCATCAAAACCAGACAAACTGAGATATTCTCAATACCTAGAGTATAGAATGTATTTAAGGTGTTGTGATGCCTTAGAGCCACATCATTTTCTGCTTCTCTGTGAGGTTACATAGCTTCAAGGCAACAGTTCTTCCTGATAAAATCATTCGGCAAGAAGCTTTACAGTGATTCACTCAAGTTTTAAAATAAACATCATCACAGCCGATTATAAGCATTTACCCATGCTGTAGCTGCTGTCAGATACATGTAAGTATAGTACTACCTTCAATAACAACATCAAGGAAGTGATATTAGTTTTTTGAGTCAAGCAAGGTCTTACTGCAGCTCAAGGGCATTCATCTGTCTGCCTGTATTATGGGAACTCCTGAATATCCAGGCAAGCTGCATGTTCAGGAAAAGTTCACAGGCCGTTTGACTTTGATAACCCATCCACTCAAAGAGAAAAGTGCAGGATGCAGGAAATCACTGGCATCTCACTAGCCAAACCAGTAATTTTATTTCCCTCTGCAATTGAATGTACCCTGAAAAGTGAGAGTTGCTGCTAACACTAGCAGTCTACTAGTTGCTATCTACATTAGCCCTGCTCCTCTCCTCATTACAGTTAAAATGTGGGCAACTGAACTATTTATTTCTTGCTTTATCTGGATGATAAGACCGGTGGGAAGGAAAAGCGTATGCCTAACTCCTAACAGAGGACCAAAAATGGACCATCAGCAAATGAGAGGGAGAGAGAAGAGGCACAGTAAGTCCCTAGATCCTGGCAGAGATGGGAGGGACATACTCCACACATGAGGAAGGAGCAGGCGGGGATTTCTGAAGAAGCAGTAGATGGGACAGTAGCAAGGAGGGAGGCACAGGGAGAAAAGGGATGACGGGAGAAACCATCCATGCCTCAGGGCTACAGAGGCAGCACCAAGTGGTGATTTCCAGCAGTGGCATTATATCTTTTTCAAATCAGTAAAAAGGGCTGCCCTTACCATCTGTATTCCTCAAGCCTGGCTGATACGGGGCTCTTTTTCCTGCAAAAATACTCTGCAAATCCTTCACCAGGGCTGTGGCTTCTCAAAGGGTCACTCACTGTACAACCTGCAGTTGACCTCACACTGCAAGGCCCAAAGGGAACTGTCCCCCAAAGCATCACAGAGGATTGTGTCCTATGGAGGCTGTGTCAAGGCCTTGGGGAAAGCCCAAGAAAACAAGAATCCTGACAGCCTGCAAACTTTTTACAAGTCAGGTTTGCTGAAACAATCTGCCAAAGTGAAGCAGTGACAAAAGCTGGACATATTCTGTGTAATGAAGAGCACGGGAGAGGAAGAAAGAGACGGGGTGAGCAGAGGTAAGGGCTGAATGTCACTCCTGGGGAGGGGAAGGCAGCGCAGTGTTGGCCTGCACGTACGCAGCCAAGGGCTGGTGCTCGCTGATAAAGAGGCAGCATTTTTGCCTCAGGGCAACTAACGTGCACGTCAAGGTGAAAAAATTGTGAAGAGGAGGCACTACAAGTCTTACCGTAAGGCGGCTTGCCAAGTCGAGTGTTGTAGCCCTGCCTGGGGTTGACCTGAGGGAGTTTACCTCACGGTAAAACTAGTGCACGTTGCCTTCACTGCATTTTCATATTTAGACGGTTGACACGTACCCTTGTTACCCTGAGGTAAAACCACTCAGGTTTTTTTAACAGTGAAAATATGATGATTCACATATAAGTGCCCTGTCCAAGAAACTGAAACCGCTTTGCACTGGCTCTGGATTTCGTTAGATTTTTTTTTTTCTTCGCTTGCTTTCACTTATACGCAAATAATCTGTCTAATACACAGCTGCATACATGCATCAGACAAGTCTCTGCAAATTACACCCCCAAAATCATATACTGAAATCACTTTACAAAGACCTGCAGTACCAGGCAAACCGCACAGTTTTGACTTCTCCACAGAACCTGCACGTTTCACCATGGCACTGTCTTGCCAATGTCTGACAGGAAACCTAATACAAGGCAAATTAGATTTTTTGCCACCATCACTCTGGAGGAATAACCCATCTTTTTATTTTAATTTAGAATAAACCTGATTGTTCAGCATTAAAAAATGTCAACTTGCAAGTGAGAACCCCTTCATGCATACACATCCCCTTATTATTCTGTTCATGTGCCAATATCACAACATACTCAATAAATACACACTAAACCTTTTGCAAGCATTAATTATCGAGAAGAAAGCTGATTCTTTTTTTGCATGAAGTCCATATGATTAACAATTATCACAAGCTTACACACTAAACACATTGGGGACCATCTTCATACTCTTTGCATCACATGAGACATATGCTAGACAATAACGGTAAGGGTAGGGATTGGTCCTTGCTTATTGAGAAATGTAAAAATATAGTATCTATTTTCACCCCTAGTTCAGTATGAAAAATGATTGTGGCAATTAGTAACAACATTAATTATATGTAAATACTCCTTTATGAAGGAGTTTAGGGAAAGGTCTTTTAATTAAACCAATCTTGTCATATCTATAGAAATATAGGAATCAGGTTGCTTTTAACATACCCTAATCAACTTTGCAAGATACAACAGACTAGTCAAATTTTCTCTGACTCTCTTCCACACTCTCCTGCCTTTCCCTCCATGATACTGGCTGGGGGATACAATGGGCAGCTGCCCCAGTATAGGGCCTAAAGAACCAAGAAGATTCTGTTTCTTACATGAAAACACATGTGTGATAGATGCAACTTGTACTCAGTGGTAGATAAACTCTCAGCTGCTGCATGCAGCATTTTGCACTGAGATAACACAACATATCTGGAGGCATGTCCCAGGCAATTCCCAACTCTCCATTTGTCAGTCCTACATCAGCTAAGACACCAATTCACATACCTGCCCCACTTTATGAGACCTACCATAAACATTAGGACTTCAGGAAGTTGGGAGATCTGTACAACATATCTTGCTTTCACAAAGATCAGAAGCATTATGCCATTGTATTCATTTCATTACAAGACAGTGTACGGATTACATAGGTGTTCAGAGTTGGGACAGATTATGCAGCGGAATATGGATTGGGTTTTCTTTGTTTTAGAAGTTTTGGTCTTGCTTACAAACTTTCTGCGCCTTAGGCATGCCAAAAATGCATCCCGGTGAAAGCTGAAATTCTCATGCCATTGGCTGCATGCAGGAGGAAAAAATGTCAACTACTGTGAGACTAGCGATAAAAATCACACAGGAAGATAATTGAAAATTTAAGGGAAAACACTATCTGCCTTGCCAAATCAGGCCAACAGCTCGAGTCTCGCATCCTCCTCCTAACACAGGCATTTATTCATTGCCTCAGATTTAGAGAAAGACAATAACCCCATAATGCACCTGGCCAATTATGAAATGCTGTATATGGATGAGGGAAAATCCTTCCTGATCCCTGCAGAGAATACCCAATGTCCTGAAATATGAAATTTAATTAAGCCTGTCTTATTACTTCAAATGTTACTAGCGCTCATAACATTTTCTAGGCCCTTTTCAATCCAGCATGGTATTCACATTTACAACCTCCTGTGGCACGGGAGTCCACGGGCTCAACTTGCACTGTGAAGCACTTTCTGCGGATGAATGAAATTTGCTGGCCTCTTTGCCTCATTTTCTTAATACAAAGCCATGCCAATAGAAAATAAATTTTCTTTTTCTGATGATGTCACTTGCCTCAGGCCATCACTCCTAAGTCCACACGGCTGTTACCTAGTAATAAGGCAGGAAAGGTGAGGGAAGGAAAGGAGGCCAATTTCCATGATGCAGCAGAAAACTTGGGGAATGTAGCAACACAGCTCCTTCTAAAGCTTCCCCAGGAAGTAAAATACTGTGCTTAGTTTCATTTTTATTCCAGCTACCTCTCTCCTTAAAGTTAGTTTCTTTTCCTATCCTTTTTTTTTGTTATTTGTGTGGTAGGTATAGGGATGAAACTGGGAGTTTAAAAATGGATACTCCAGGATTGTCCTCATGGGAAAAATAAAGAAGAAAAATAAATATTATATCTAAGATTATATCTATACTGGAACAATTATTAATATAAAAGTGATTAATTACATTACTGTCACTCTAATGTCCCCCTCTGGAGCATCCTCTGCTTTCAGACCCTGTAATCCCATGAAAATCCATTATTAGGAAGTTGAAAATAGGAGGAGATTAAGACCGAGATGCAAAATCTTATATCTCTCATATCTCTTATAAAGAGAAAAGGAAGGAAGAGGCAAGGAAAAAAAACTAATAATTATTCAGAATCTTAAGTCTACATTAGAGAGGGAAACACTTTTTTTCTTTATGGCAAACAAACACCTTACTGAAGACAGAGTCTCCAGCCCATTTCTCACAAACCTCTGGGCAAATAAAAATAGGATTAATTGTTTCATACTTCACCTTATGCAAAGTCAGTTTTGAAGAGAATTATATCATGGGCAGTGAGGCAGAGGGAAGAAGGTCTATTCTGAGAAGAAATAGCTGGATTTTCTGGAAACTCTCCTCCCCAAAGTCCCACGGTACCTCATTTTGGAAACTCCAGAGGAATGCTGCAACAGTCCTGGAAGGATGCGAGCTCCTTGGCAATGCCAGCCAAAGGTCTACCTGAAGCAGAGCTGCAGTGCTGAAGGCCCGAGAGGGCCAGACATCCTTCAACCCATCAACTGACTGCATGGACCTCTCTATCGAACTGGAAATGGTTTTCTACAGAGGAAATTGAAATTTTCCATAGAAATGTTTGATATTTTTTTAAAAAAGGGGAGGGGTGTTCCCCTGAAAATCAATATGGCAAAGATAAAGGATATTAACAAACTGAAGTGAGTTCAGCAGAAGGCTTGTGAGAAGATGCTGAGGAAACTGAGGTTTTGTTTTGCTTTGTTTTCTCCATTTATCATTCTTCTCCATGCATCTTCTCCAGTGTCTGGAGAAGAGATGGCTTTGGGGGAACCAAACAGCTGATGAACAGCACGATGCAGGCAGGTTCTTCCCAGCTGTGCATGGCGAAAGGACAAGAGACAACAGGTACGAGTTGAAACAAGAGGCGTTCAGACCAGATACAGGGAAAAAAACTTTTTAATCACAGAAGTAGCAAAACTCCAGCAGTGGAAACAGTTATCCAGAGAGGTTGTGCAGTCTCCATCCTTGGACGCTTTCAAGACCTGACTAGACAAAGCCTTGAGCAGGCTGGTCTGATCTTTTAGGTGGCCTTGCTTTGTGCAGGAATTTCATAAGTAGGAGGTCTCCTCCCTTCCAGCCTGAATGATTCTAAGATCCTAAAACTCCCAAGCAGCTTCACCAAACACAGTTTTGGAAATCAAACAATTTGGAGCAGATGAACTCATTAAGGTGCAAAAACACACTATCCACTTTCATCTCCTCCAAATAGTTTTAGAAGTTGTTCAGCTTCTCCTTCTCATCAGGGCATCTTGATCTGCAGTCTGTATAAGCAGAGAGCTCATAAATTACTTCTTCTGTTATCTGACATTTGTTTATAAACATTTTCTACAGCATTCGCCCCTGTGGTGTACAAACAGTGCACTAATGCTAACGAATCAGTTCCCTGAAGCATCCAGAGCGCAGCCTGCAACCACTGACTCCCTACTAGCCCTGGAAAAGCTTTATTCTCTCCTCTTAGTCCTTTAGTCTTATCCTATGACTGATATTGCCTGTGACACTGATATTTGCCTGTCTGCAACAAAGTAAATGGAAGGAAGCTTCACCTTGTTTTATGTTCAACTAAAAGCTTTGATGAGAGTTCTAGGTAATCAGTCTCCCTCAGTTGTCCATAGGAAGACAGACATTTCCAGTGAGTGCATTCAGCCCGTCTTAAAACAGTTGTCTAAGACCCAAGGGATAAATCACCCTGTGCAGCTTCTTCTTCTTCCCCATTCATCTGACAGAGGCCTGGATGTCTAATTCAGACCAGAGGTCCAAATTTTAAGCAGATAAAGGTAGATAAATAAATCTTAACCTGTGACAGAGCTCCAGTTCTACATATCTGCTGTAGGCCAAGTCTTGCAAGCAACGAAGCAATCCTTTTTAGGGCTTTCATTCCTGTTAGCTTTATGCTTGTGAAATTTCTGGATATCAAACAAATACCTAATATCTAACAAAATGCAGGCTTTTACAAGTTCTCATCAGTCTTCAGCTTGAACTCTAAAATGTTAGGACATTCAGCACACAGTAAATATATTGGTCCATGAGGGTTCCGAGTTTATTAGAATTCAATACAAAGTATATGAAGTCACTGCAAAGAATCTAATAAAACTTTATGGGCCTTGGAGCAGGCAGAGCAGGAACAACAGATTGTCATGATTTTTGAGAACTTTGTGATTTTTCTCTGCTTGGCAAAGCAAAATATCAAGGAGAGAAATCCAGGGAACAACCAATGTACAGATGTTTCTCTGTCCTAGGCAACCATAGTAACTGAGCATATAACACTCTTGACTGTACTGATCTCCACAACACCCCTGCAAGGTAATCGCCCCTGTTTTTCAGATGCTGAAGTCCAGTCCACCAGAAAATAAGAAAAAAAAGAAAAGAAAAAAAGCAAAGAATGGTATGTCTAAAAATCATGCAATGTCAAAGAATGAAATCCAGGTCACTGGATTTTGCCCAGACCAGTGTCTAGATCTGGTAAACATTATTAATGCATCTTTTCTTCTAAAATACTTTCTAGCCTAAAAATAAAGCTTGTTTTTTTTTTCTCCAGTTTACCAAAAATTTCATTTGTCAGGATTAGACAAATATTTCACTCAGTTTTAATCAAAAAAATGTTGAGACTCAATTTCTTTTGAACACTGTGAAATGAAATTACCTTGGAAGTTTCAGATGTT
Source organism: Tinamus guttatus (assembly GCF_000705375.1). The sequence goes on along the minus strand of NW_010589229.1, from coordinate 177,850 downwards.
ATGTGCTGTTTCTATGTTCTCCCTTTTCTGTTTTTGTACTGTAAGAAGAAACTTTCCCTGGTTAAATAGATGTAGTGACTGGGGTAATGGTGATTAGAAAGTACAAGATTAGACAAGTAAAATCTACCACAACACCTGCTGCTTTTCTAGATGCCCCACATGCAGCATTTTTAGCAAGTATTATTGACTCAGGGGATATCTAATTAACACTTAGTCCTTGTGCTTTCCGAGCCTGACCCAGGTGCAGCAGTGAGTATGCTAGCTGGAGTTTCAGTTTACAAGCTTTCATTTTTTAATTTAAAAAAAAACTTTTTGTGTGTGTCAAACAACAGTTTTAATGGAAGTTTTTTGAGCCCTATTGCCAAGTGCTCTCAAGCCCCATTAATTCACTGAGTAGAAGCATTTAGTATCTCTAAGTGCTCAATACTTCTGTACTTGACCCTCTGGGATCAACATAACATGATACTTAGAGCCAGAAAAGTAGTTCCAAGTAGCACAAAACCTAAAAGTGTTGATTCACAGCCATGGCAGATTTAACTGGGATGGATGAAGCATCTACCATTGCCAGCTGTCTCCTCTGTCCCTCTGTTGGAAGTGACCGTCTGAGGGACTGTTAAGCGGAACAAGTATCCCCTCCGGAGCCAGCAGTTTGCAGCCTGAAGTAAGCAGCAGAATTTGTGCATTACGCCAGCACCCCAGCTGCAAAGCTCTCCTGGCTTGGGTACGGACACCCACGTCCTTTGGCCACCGCCGTGGCAAGGCGGCATCCCCCAGCAGAGCTGGGGAAGATGGAGCAGCAGTTTCGGCCTCGCCTCTCTCCGCTCGAACTCCGTCACCAAACATGAGTCAACACCCAGCGCCGGTTAACTGGCTGCCAGCACGAGGGGCTGCTGCTTTGCAAAAGGGAATGGCCCTGTTGAGCTTGGGCTCAAGCTTTCAGCGTGCGCATCCGCTCCGGAGACATACTCTTAAGGTCACTTTGAATCCTGGAATGAAACACGCAGCTAGTGAAATCCAGGAAAAGTGGCTGACTTTCCCCTTGTGTCTGAACTTTTATCTGCTCATCTGAACATTTTGCAAAAACCAACAGAAAACCTATTACAAAGATTGCTGGTGCATGAAATGATTGAGAAATATTTGCAGTTTGAAAGCAGTTTCACTTCCTGCCTGATACCACAAAGAAGCTTTTTAATAAAGTTAACATCACTGCTGTTTGTTTTACATCTATGTACTTATTTTGTCTATTTTAGATTTCTTGAATTCTTATGCTAAAAAAAAAGAAGACAGAAGTTCATGGATTTTCATTGTAAGCTACCTCACTGATAACATATTTCTAATAATCATGCTTTGCACTTTTAAACTAAAAAGTAACTTTCTTTCAAATATTTCAGTGCATTCTACCAATTACAGGTAAGCTACATAAATATATTCATACCATTTTACAGTTGTGAAGATGGAAAGATTTTGCAACCCTCTCTCCACACGCAGAGAGGCTGAAAAACTAGACTACGGAATCCTGATTTTATACCCTAGAAAGCATTAAACTATACTGCCTATGCAACACCTATTCACAGTAGTTAAGCTCCAGAGCTGGTAGAATACTAATTAAATTAATGTTGCAAATGCTTCTGTGTTGCTGTTTGTGAGAGGGTGTTCCAATATGCAGACAAGCTGTTAGATAGTCATAAAATACATTTGAGAGTCCTGAAAGTAATGAATTTCCACACAAATAACTAGCTAAAGTCAGTTCTATGAAATAAATATAATAACATATTTATCGTATGTTCCTTACTGTTATTTTTGGTTACTTAAAATGTTTTAGCTACCCACTCAGAAAGCCAGGCAACCAGTACCACAATCTTTCAGGTTATGTCTCTTTCTAGAAGATCCTTACACCATGACCAAAATAAAAAGGTCAAATTGGCTCATTTGTAATTTTTGACTAAGAGTTAAATACAAAAGCAATCCAAGTTCTGACCCACTGGGGAGTTCCCATAGGGATGTGTGATCAGTAATTCTTGCTTTTAGTTCAAAAAGACAGTCACCATTTTCTATGACTGCCTCTTACAAGATTGTGTCACTGGCAGTGGTAGTATGGCAGTTACCAGATGAAAATCTCATTGCATCAAGACACCTCAGCCCATTTTCTGCACTGCATCTAAGGTCAAGTTTCTTGCCACTGCCTTTGAAGACATCTGGAAGCTCCTGCTGGCTGCTGGACTTGGTGGATCATGGGTCAGTTCTTGCAGGATATTGGCCATTTCTAAGTAACTAGTATGACAAATGTTCCTCTCCCTACTTCTTCTGAAGTGGAAAGGTAAACCCATGTATTTAGACTGAGGGATTTTATTTTTACAGGAGCTAAGTGAATTACAAACCCCAAACCAAAACATGTAATAAACATGGCACAAGGTACGAAGGGCAAGAAGCATAGAAGATATATCTGGGTCATTCATTCACATGTGCCTCTTTCTACATGCTAAAATTGTATTACCCAGGAATAATCCCACAGTGAGAGGCAGAGTGGGAAACCATAATAACAACTATATTTCTCCTGCAAATATAAGTCTATGGAATTTAGATCCGCTTGTGTAGTACGCGGGAAGGTTTACACTCTAACACCTGAAACAAATGGAAATGGCAGAAATTCTACAGCAAAGCTCTTCCTGGGGTGCAGGGGGAGACTTACCACCCCTTCTGCAGATCCTCGGAGCAGGGCTGAGGTTTTCGCTGCGCTCTGCTCCAGCTCTCCAGGCTGCCCCTTCCCCGGCGCGCAGCAGGGAAAGGCACACGGGATTCGGAGCGCCTGTTTCCACGTAGAAAGGGCCTTGTGTGAACACCAAAGAACTGTAAATTTACTGCAGTATTTCCTCTCCTGTCGGATCTGCAGAATTCTCAAGGCTTTGAAATTATCTTTAAGGCAGTGATAAACTTCACTGCTGCAGGTGGCAGTGCCAGCTGATGGCCCTTGTTGTACCTAAGCTACATTGTGTAGACAAATCAATGACTAATTTTAGGTATCCTTTATAAAATATGAAGCTATTTTTCATGAAAAAGACATGAAAACATTCACGGTGGAAACCTTGGTCTGATTTATTTCTTTGAGCACACTATTTCTTTTTCATTCCCCAGTCCTGACCATGTACTCAAGCACATAGAGACTGTCAGGTCGCTGGAGGCAGGCAGAGCTAGTGGCAACCATCTGTGCATGCACACCTTGCAGGATGACTGTGTTTCGAACTGAAAAGCGAGACACCAATAACTGGTAACTATTCACACGGAATATATGAAATGGGCTTGGAAATAAGAGGACAACCTTTCGCTGTTTCATCAGGGAAAACAAAGTCAAGTTACAATAAGTGACAGGTATGAGAATAAGAGTATTATCCCTCTTTGACACTTTTTTTTTTCTGCCAATTTCCAGTATTTCTTTTTTCTACACTGGGACACATCTTTTGTAAGTATTCTCTCTACCCCATATTGTTGCATTACAACCTACTAACTTTCCTGTTCCTCCAGTTCCCTCATACCCACCACCCCAGCTTATTACAATTAAAAACTACAAAAACACAGACACACACATACATATGTTCTTTTTCACCCATACACAGAACCTTTAGGCAACATTCTCCACTATTTTGAACTACCTTTGCTCTCCCAATCACCTTCCATGCATCGCGCAAGATTTCGGACCAAACCATATATCTTCTTCCAGAAGTAGATGTAGGCAAAACCTACTGCATGTCTTCCTGCCCACTTTTCTGCTCTTCATCAGCACTCATCATATTGGCTCGTCCTCTCAAGTCATGGAGCTAAGGGGGAAAAGTAAGGCTATATTTTACACTGTTTGACTTATACATATAAATATATTTCTACCCATCATATAAAAAAAGAATGGATGTTACTATGGGCACTGAATAAATAACATTACACAGTAAAATGAAACAGCCATCCATGCCACAGGAATAATGGCTGGTAAACATGCTGGCTTCATTTTTATAAAGCATTTCTGATTTCATCTGGGTTTTACTGCACTGCAAGCAACATTTGCTTTGTGTTAGGTTTCTCTTCCCTTTTATTCTCTTTTAAAAGCAACGGTGATCTGTTGTATAGTTGCTGAATTTTTATTCCTATCATATACACCAATGTGCCATCCACATTAAATGCCGTAAGATTCAAGATTAACCGTTCGAGTGTGACTAAAGCAATCTTGGAAATACCAGGGATAAAGTGATATTGCTACCCAACCCCCCGATCTGCACACAAACAAAAAGTTGCTAAACACTACATGTCAGCCAACACAGAAATCTCCAGTAGTGTTCCCATCTTCATCTTGATTTAAAAGGCAGAAAAATAGTAAAATGTGGGGGAAAAAAATATAGGCAAATATGAGGACAAATGCTCATACACTGCGTTCTAGCCAATTTCTAAAGCTTTTTCTGGTGTCTATCAAATACCTCCTTATTGATCCAACAGAGGGAATCGCAGTCTATTGATCCAGTTAGAATAGCTGTGAGCTGTATGTCCATATGCAGACACGTATTAAACACGTTTTGGAAACAAAAAGCAGTTTCTAGTACATCATCCCTCTCAACATGGTTGTAGCAACGCTGCCAATTGTGCTGTAGTTTAATATAGATTTCCTATGGAAATTAACTCCACATGCTGATGGCTTACTAGTTAATGCCTACAAGTTACTCATTTATCTGTTTTGCATTTATCAATTGTCAATTTCATACAATACTCCCCCTTTCTCATGGTATGAGACAGTGAAGAGTAGCTCCCCATGTTTCCACTATTCAGTTATTTCCAATAACTCTCATATACTTCTCAAGGAAATTTTGCAGTATTTTAAATCTCTTTCTATACTGGCCTCTTAACGAGGATCATTACACTCCCACTTAGACTATTTTATTTAACACAGTATTTGTGATGTGATCAATGACTTCTAGTATAACTGATAAAATCCTGATTTATAAAGGCTATTATTAATATTTTCCTTATTAATCTCTTCCTTTACTGCTAAAAAGATGTTGTTAGGTGAAGACAAGTAAACATTCCTGTTGAAAAGAGGGAGAATAACTTATGCATTCCCTTCTCCATGTGATCTCATGTATCTCCATAGGACTGAATGTGTTAAGTCTATAATTTGGCTTGAGATCCAGTTTTGCTTTGTTATCCAAAGCTGGATCATCTTACTCCTTTCATATGCCTTTTATTCTATTTTATTTTACTTCAGCAAGACTTCACCTGGCAGATTTGCAGTTCCGAAACAGCCTGAAGTCATTGTCTCACATAAAGGTGGCATAGCTGGGGAGACCAATTTCCTTTCTGCACTATCAGTGCTGCTTGTGTATGGGATAATTATAGGTCAGGCTCTGATTCTCAGCTTGCTACCACTATTGTGAAACTCTATCAATGTCCACCAAGTTGCTCCTGATGCATCAGAGATTCCAAAGCCCACAGTCAGTTAAGCTGAATATTACTATTTTGTGAATGGCCTTGTACGGGACTTGGTGACCATATGTTTGAATTCTAACATGAATCCTGGACATAAACATCAGCACATTTTTTTTCAAACAAATTGTGCAAGTGGTTCTGTTAAAAGCAACATTTGGTAAAAAGTCCTTCAGTGGATGAATTTCTGCACTTAACAGAAAGCAAGAAAACAATTGTTTCCTGTAATTGGACAGTTTGATTAGAGGCAGGTGGTGCAGAGCTGAGAAAACTGGAGCCACGAAGCCAATTTTAGCGTCAAGCACATTTCCTTTTGCTTTAGGATCCAACAGTACAACATGTAAATTGCTTCCAACAAAAAAAAAAGAGTGAGAGAAAAAAGAAGAATGTAAATTTAGTTCCTATTTATTATCCCAAATGGTACTCTATCCATAGTAGAAGCTTGCAGTCCTGGAGTGAGGTGCATATATGATCTTCGTAATACACACTATACTCAGAACCACAGATTAAAAAAAGGACATAAGAGTTCAGGGCAAAACCAGGTCTTTCAGATTTCCTTGAAAAGTTAGGCAAAAAGATATTGTAAGGGTCTCTTAAACCCCAGTTCAGACAGCACACTCTCACTAAACCATTATCAACTGTAGCTGTGTTATTTATTATTTTTATTACCAGTGTACTGAGGAGTCCCGGTTACGGACCACAGCACTGAGCTTCACAGAAAGTAGCACCTTCAACTGCTTCATTCAACTCTTGCTTGGATTTCAGTGGGCACTGATCTCAATTACTGCACAAGTCAATACAAAAACATGGTCTATTCATCCAGCCTTAGCACATGTTAATTCAGACTCTAAAACTAATCCAGGAGAAACTGCATCCATACGAGCAATCAGAATAGTGCTCTATCATTCTGTGTCTTACCCTTCATCCCCATGTACATGTGTATCAGACTGAACAGACAGATTAATAACAATTATTTTAAATTGCCCTTAAGTCCTGTCAATGGATAAAAATTAGGTTGCAAATTTTTCATACAGCTGATCTAAAGTACACAGAATGCTTTACATTGCACAAAGAATGAATTTTCGTGGCCGACCTCACACTGATCATTCAGGTGATAAGAATATGGTTTAAACAACTGAAGGATCAGAAGCGCGCTCACTGCTGGTGCAGACCAACAGATAACTTTGATATATGTAAGGAATAAGCCTGAACAAATGGAACTCACTCCACAAAGGACGATGACACATCCAGAACTGTCAGTGCCACCAAGCACCACTGGAAGTTAATTCCTCATTTTAGACAGGAGCAAAGCAGCTGCTCTGCTGACTTGCTACGGCGGATGTGTCTTTACGGCACCCACTCTGCTAAGTGCCCTGAGTTAGAACCTGCTGCACATCTAGACAGCAGGCGAGAACAGCAAAGTGATCCACGCTGCGTAGTATTCACAGCACGTCTCAGCTGGGCCTGTGCGTGGGAGGAGGAAGCTGTCTTGGTTAGCTGTCACACAGCTAGATTGTGAGTGATCGCACACTCATACTCCCACCACCTACGTCTTGTTCGAACCACCTCCACCTCTGATCTGGACGGAGATGGGTAAGTGAGCGCGTACGCTCTCCTTCTCAGAACTGCTGGGAAGGGAGCGGGGAAGGCCCGTGAGAACAGAGCTACGGATGCTCACAGTGAACCACTAAATGTTGTGAGTAACGTGGAAGCAGGAAGGAACTGGGGCTCAGAAACACGTTGCAAAACTTGCAAGGGCTGGTCCTCGGTTTAGGAACGTGGTGTATCATGCACTGCTCACAGTTGGGCCTAATGTCCCAACCTGATCTCGAGTATGGGAGTACCTCTGGGCAATATTTCAGCCAGAAACACTGCCTCGGGGGGTACATTACAGAAATTCAGACAGATTGAGTTAGAAGTGTGAGCAGCATGATCATGGGGAGAACTGAACACTCATGTAAAGTATACGAGGGTAATTTTCAACACAGGTAAGTGGTAGCACTGCACAAGTCATGAAGCGAAATGAACTTCAATTCATGCTCATATGAGAGAGAATCCACCAATACAGAAACACAGTATGTGCAGGAACTATATTTTCACACAAAAGTGTTGTTATAAACTAGGCCTAATAGTAACTCAAGTGTAATGGACAACAGGCATTCTAAAAAGTTTCTGAATACCAGAAAAAAAAATGTTCTTTGTTAAAGAAAACTCTATGAACTTTGAGAGCTTATATAGGGGTATATGAAATCTAGGAATGAAAATCTGTGTCTAATTCATTTCAGCGGTCAGTGCTAGTAACTTGCTTGTTCCACCTCACAAAATGCTTGTTGCTTTTTCTTAGTTGTTGAAAAATTGTACTCACTTTGGACATTAATCCCTTCAGAGCAGCCCAACCAGGATCCAGCAGAAAGATTCTGCTCAACCCATCATCTCTTCAGTTACAACTGGATGCAAAGATTTGATGCAAGGGGAACAATCATTATCAACTAAATGGGAGGAGAAGCATTTTTGAGCACCTCCTAGAGCTCATGCCTCTCTTGGTAATTCTCTTTGGCATCTACTAAGTGAAGAGAGGAAAGGTCCTGTTCTGATCAATACACACTGGGCATTCATTTAGAAGAGATTTCTTAAAATTAGCAAGTGCACCTCAGCACTGCACCTCAGCTTGATCACCCAATTTTACATTTGTAATATCCAATTGTTCTATGAAGCCCAGTTCAATTCTGATCACAATGTCAATCACTGAGTTTTTCCCATTTCCTCAGAAAAGAAACCCAAATAAAAGCTCTTTGCTAGACACAGTACTTCTTATGCAATCATGTTGACTATGAATAATTAGATCACCATATTTAAGCTGTCTCACTATATTCTTCCTCAGCTTTTCCAGCATCCTCCCCATGGCAATTGTCTCCCTACTACAGTGTTTATCAAAATGATGCAAAAACATAGGGTCTAGCCTGTACACTTGAGGAATTCAGATTGATAGTTGGACAAGACTGGAATAAAGTCAATACAGATTTTAAAGATGCTTAGATATTTCACTGCCATAACACTAAAACCAAATTTTTTCTAAAAATTTTGCTGTTAGATTGTGACTGTAACAGCATTACTCTGTAGAACTGGAGTCTGGTGGTCATGTCTGAAGTGATTAGGGACTTTACTCCTGAAGCGAACAGAAAACAGCCAAGTCAGATAAGCTGAGGCCATAAGGAGGGAAGAATAACTCCTGTCCTTACTTTCCTAAATTTGCAGCCGCAGCCTCCAGGCAATGTAGAGATTTCTGCAACAAGTGGAAAGTCCTGGGTTAAAACAGACTTCCTTTAAGAGAAAGTAATACTGTAAAATGCACTGACCCCTCCTTAACCCAGAAACCTTCCACTTCCAACACATTTCTTAGCTTATCCTCCTACAACAAATACACTACAGTATATCTATTTACAAAAAAAAAAAAAAATTCTACCAGAACAACATCCTCCTACATGAACCAACTTCTCCCCTGAGAAGAGGTTAAGAGACCTAACACCACAAGGCAGATGTTACTGGAAGGTGCTCAGACACTCCAGAAATGAGTATGGTACAGAAACACACATAAAAGAGATACCATCCAGCTGATAATACTCTGACGCCATTTGATTCTCATCTAGGTCTCCAGTGGCATTACACTCTTACCAATCTTCCAGACCCTCCCTGTTTTCTCATTTTGTCCCATTTGCTACAGAATTCTCGAAAACTTGTTACATAGGTATGGGTTATATCAACCTTGAGAAATTGAGTTTTCGGACATTTCGATTTCATGATCACCTGTTCAGGTCTGATCCTGATCTTCTGTAGTAATTCTCTTTTCTCCCTTGGGAAATTTCTGCCATCTGTCCTCTATTCCTTCCTGAAAATGGAGGCAAAAATACAGCTTTTAGCAACATCCTTTAGGTGCTTTAGGTGTCCCTGCGTATGCAGGGGGGTTGGATTAGATGATCTCTAGAGGTCCCTTCCAACCCTAAGCATTCTATGATTCTATGATTCTATGATTCTATGATCCTCAATAAATGCCTTCACTTTCTCTCACAGGCCCTATCATCCCTTTCACTAACCTGCTACTTGAAATGCACTTCAAGCAAATACATCTAATTCTCTTTAAAAGCGAGCAAAGGTTTCAATTATCAGTATCATTCTCAACCGCTGCAAGGGTTATTTCAAACTCTTATGCACATTTCTTTGTATTCTCCGTCTTTTTTTTTAGTGTATTTTTTTTCTGTTGTGGATTATTATCTGATGCTAGAGCATTATAATGGAACTCAAGTCTTCAAATTTTGCTGCTTTTCCTCTGCCTTGCCCTGTGATCCTATATGTGTCTTTAATGATAAAGATCATTTTATCCTTTAAGAAAGGATGTTGTCTGTTTAAATTAAGAAAATAATAATACATTAAATTAATATAAAAAATTAAATTCACTAGAAAAAACATATTACATTAATATATTATGTAAATATATAAATATTGTAAAAGTTAAGTAGTAGTTCTATTTCATGCCATCGCAAGAACACACATTAATAAATTGTGTTGTATTTGCCTATGTGTTAATACATTTGCCATAATCAATATTCAGGCTCTTCAGTTCATAGAGATCACTTTCTTGCTCTTGAGGCCTTTCCCTTTCTGTGTGACTTTGTTCCAAAGCATTTCATGGAATCACTCAGAGAAAACCTTTAAAGAGAAACTAAATTTTTAGGCTGAATAATATAGAACGTATCTAGCACAGTCCCATACTGCTAATTGTTCTCCTTCTTTCAAGACTGTAGTAAAAGCATCTGAATGTATGAGTTCATTCAAATGCTTGAAGCACAATACACAGATAACTGAGGGATTGATCCCATCCATTTATTTGCTGCTTTGACAGATGTAGAGAGTACTTAATATATTCAAATAATGTCAGCATATTAAATATTGATACAATGCACTTTGGTTTGCTTGTGTTTGTGTTTTTTGTTTTTTTTACCTTCAGTGTGATATTATTTGAATTGATTGACAGACACAAATTACTCTTATTTTAGCCTTGAATGGTCTCACTGACATTCAGCTCTAAGAATCCTACTATTTGTTTTAGAAAAAAAGGTCCCTCCTACCCACAGCATCCTAAAAAAAGTAATTTGATTACTGTCCCTGGAACATTCATGATTACAAGTCCAGGTAGCTTTTGTGTTTCATGCAATAATTTGCTAGCATTTTTTACATGTCGAACCTTAGCTTTATGCTCCAGATGCTCCAAACTCCGCTCAATGTCATTTGCAGACTAGAACATTCAAGTAATGCAGGACTAGACCCAAGAATATCAGAGCAAGTGCCGTGCAATTTCTTGGGAGAAAAGCATCTCACCTGGCATTTCTCCCTGTTTCTTAGAAGATTATGTTACCTCTTTGTACCTTCCCAGAAACCAGTAATGAAGGGACTGCAGAAGATGCCGACTTCTCAGTAAATACTTTTTTTTATTCTCAAAGATTAAGTGACTACTATTTTTTCCTCACATCTGTTAGACTTGAGAAGAACTGTTACTGCTCCATGGACCAAGATACCATTTCCTTGTTGCTTTATGCAAGCCTATTATACTTCAGGGGTTATTTTTCCTTCTCCTCCTTTGAGGACATTGCATCCAGTGCTTGGGTTTATACTCCCCTTTCCAAGAGAGTAAGGCATGATATAGCAAAAGTTCCACATAGTTTTTCTCGCTGATCAAGATGATCATCTGATAAAGAACAATATTTAGAATACATATTGTTGTCATATATTGTAGACAGCTAAAAGAGAAAGAACCCTGTAGAGATATCTGAAATCTAAATTCAGACAGGGAGCAATCTAAAATAAAACTACAGTCAGTATTTCATCTTTGATTCTCCTGCCACCAAAGGCAAATGGCACAATTCCCATTGATTCCAATTAAATCATAAATGAAGATCTGCTTTTCTTACTTACTTGCTTTTTTTAGATATCTCTATTTGCCTTTCAGTAGTAAATTTTCCTGTGTAGATCCAGCATAGTGCTCATGAACATAAAAAAAAATCAGAGAAATCCACGCAAGTGCAAATCTCAATATTTTCTTTTAAGCATGTAAGATGCTTAACTCCATCTATGGCATGGAAGAAAAAGTGTTTTTCGTTAATGCTTAAGTTGGTTTCATTTTGCAATACAAACAAAATCCAACATGCTTTTTGCATGTCTCTACTTCAAAGAACATCAATCTCTTATGACACTAAATGCATAAACACTAAAATGCAACTGCTACCTACAGCGACACGACTGCTTAACCCTTGTGCATCTAGCTTAACCTTGACATGCCTTGACAAGCCGAACTCGCACGCACATTTTGCACAGCGCGTTGCACGCGTGCATGCAGAGGAAGCCGTGCTGGCGTGCGGTATCCCTGCGTTGGTGCTGCCATTCTTGTGGGAGGCAGGTCACCACAAACTATGCTGCTCTCTGCACTGGGGCTGTGCCATTCGCTCCTACATCGACAGGCGACAAAAGGGTCCCTTGCTTTGCATTTCAGCTGTGACATAGAGCATGATATAGAATACAAGCTGTGGGCATTTTAGATGCAGCTTTGCTGAGACAACTGGGGGAAAAGTTTCAGAGTTCTCAGCTCTTGTGCTTTCCTAGTGTTACAGCCTTCTTTTCTGGGCATACTTATCTGCCCTTGAAACTCTGGCCTCCCTGTTTGCAGAGAGAAGCCCCCAAAACCTGGAATCTACTGGTATTTTGAAGTGTGACTCATGGCATTTTACCATATACCATGGTGTACGCTCTTGCCTCCTTTCAACTTCCCGTTGTCTTTTTGCATGCAGCCGCACCTGCAGATGTTCAGGGAGGGGCCCTTGCACTCATGCACCCAAAAAGCAGCTCCTGCGTATGCAAAAGTCAGCACCCGCTTGCACAGGTGTTACTATTCCCAGTGGGCGGGTGCAGGGGTTCTGCTCGACAGCATTGCATGTGTATAAGCAGTGGTCCCTTTGGGCAAACCTGCCTCTAAATACTACATTTTAGCAAAGTAGTATAACTTCTTGTACACGTTCCTTTCACAGCCTGTTTTTGAAAGTATCTTTATAGTGCTAGATATACAGATGTCTAGCTCAAATATTATTTCCCATGTGTACTGTCTGACACCACTGTGCAGAACTTAGTTTCATGCCACTGATGGGTCCCAGGATGAATTTGCTCCCCTTTGCTCAACAGAGTTCTTAAAATAGCTTTATGCAAGTGGCAAATTTTGAGGACGTGATTAGATCCGTTTCCTGCACGTGTACCCAAGCAGGGCACTGGCTATGAAGAGCCTCTCAGAAACTCGATACTGTCTCTGAGGCGCAGGAAAAGCTGTAAATATCAAGGGTGCCATAGTCTAACACCCCTAAAGGCTCTTATTTCTCACGTTTGTTCATTTCTGCCTCTCGCTCTTTGTTTCTATCATTGCGTTTTCCTCATCCCTCCCTCTACGATCAGCCGAGCTGCCATCTTCCCACATTTTGTCCTCCTCTGTATCTTCTGTCAGTCTCCCGAACACCCAGTCCTCCCTGGGGAAGAGGACAGGAGGGAGAAGAAGCGCTGTTCGCCAGCTGGCCGCCCCAACACAAGGCTGGTAGCAAGGGGAAGCGAAGACGGCAGCACCAGCCAGCTCCCCCTCAGTGGTACTGCCTCTCCGAGTGGCCATCTTGGGCAGGAAGTGTCTCGGCATTTGTGTTCCACACAGCACCACCAGCATACGCAACATCAGTGGATTAAAAATAAGTAAAAAAATAAATATTGCAACAGTAATAATTCTGTGATCGCTGCTCAGAGGACAAGGCTGGAGGGTATCACAAGAGCCACCTCAGGAGTCAGCTGGCAGGGCAGGGCAGGAGCTGCTATCCCCCTGCCCTGGTGCACCCGCCATGTCTCCTCAGCATACACCTGCCCAACACCACCTCAGGAAGCGGCAGCCGCAACCGGTACCTCGCAGGCATGAACACTGCTGCGGATGAGGGCAATCTGCAGATGAGTTAAGTGTGTTGTGCTTCACTGTGACCTTCACTGTTACTTTACACCAAGAACGCAACGCTGTTCACCATTCATGATGTCTGCCGCTGACAGAGCCAAATGAGCGGTGCAAGAGCCAGCCCAAACATACAGCTGGCATGGGGGACTCGGAAGTGCTCGTCCTTGCGGGCATGGTGCTCTTCAGCTTTCTGGGAGCTCGCTGGGGGCCAAGGGCACGTGGGCCGGGCCCCGTAAGTGATGTGACTAATCCTGGCAGGCCAGGCCAGGCCGGGAACAGGCTGCTCCTCTCTAGGGCCACATGCACCATGCTAAGGGATAGGTGACCTCCCGGTGTGCAGCAGCTGTTTAGCAGTACATGTCCAAAGCAACAGTTCTTCTTAAGGGAAATTTTTAAAGGTGCACCAAGAAAAACGTCAAATAGTCCTATCATTCGGCCTCAGAGATGGCAGAATAGATTTGCTCCTTTTCCATGTTAGAAGTTGTATCATAGTTTTTTTTTATGTTGGATGTCAATCAATCAAAACACCCTGGCTGCACAGGAGCACCAGTCCTCATGTCTTTCTGCACACCCCAAATCACCATGGGAGGGGGAATGAAACCGAGTGATGACACTGACCTCTCAGCACCGTAACAGCCACACCAACCTGCTTCCCATGGCCTCAGCCACTCCAGATTCCTTTAATAAAAATCCCTATCTCTTGGATAGCACTTCTCATTTGTAAACGTCAAAGGTAGCTGAACTCCATCACCCCAATATAAAGACAGGCAAGACTCAGTGGGCAAAGGGGCCTGTCTGCAGCCCTGGAGCATTTGGCAAGACCTCAGCACAGAGCCAGGCCCATGCTGTGCTAACACACTGCAAAGAGCCAGTGCCTTTCATCCGCCTCCGAGGAGCTGCAGCCTGTTTGCTCCTCCTGATGCATGAGCTGAGCATGACCCCACAAATTCTTTCGCCTGGAGACAGAATGAAATATAAAGTTGACTAGTTATTTTTTTCTCATGCAATGTGTTTTCCAGCCTAGTCCCATCATATAGTATACTTGAATACTATGCAAAATGTGACACTAGAAGTGTTAAGTGGCTAAATTCAGTAAAGCAAATAGTTATGTTCAGTAAAATAGCATATTTGTCATTACAGAGTTTTGTTAGACACATATTTAAGATAACATCTTATTTGTACAATGTAGTTAAAATAAATGGTTAGCATAATCAGTGCAAGGGTTTAAATAGTCTTAAATACATTAGCATAATCACTCATGAAGTACATGTAGTTTATAAATGAATTAACAGCGACAAATTAAAGGAATGTCTGCTTTTTAAAGCATCTGTCCAATTAAAGGGGGAAAAAAAAGCTGAAAAGCGGGTATTCGGAATTTCAAACACTCTCAGCCTGTTCACTGTGGAAAGGCCTGCTTGCAACCTTCTACCTTTCATCCTGCCCAGCTTCCCAGAGGGCTCCACGGGCAGCTCACATGAGACAGGGTTTCAGCACGAATAAAGCTTTGCAGACCTGCGTCCTGAATCCTAATCAGTTCTGCCATACTAAGGGTCAAGACTATTTATATTTCATTGTGTTCATTTGTAATTGTTTGGGGTTTTGAAGCGCTTATACTTTCACAGTATTTAGAAAAGCTATACTTTGTTAACAGGATGATTTTACAGGCTTTATTGAGGCTCCTAAAGCGATCAGGATGTTCGATGTCATGGTCCTTGCCCTGTGTTTTCTTATCACTGCACCTTTCTCACCCACATGGTGAGGTCCATGGCTGAAGAAGCCTCAGTGGGGCCAGGAGCACCTCACCCAGCCTGACTGCGTGTTTCCCTTGGAGAAGACGACGACCAGCTACAAGGCTGCTCTGCCTTGGTAGCTCAAGGAAGGAGCTACCTTAAGCTTATACCAAAGAAAACCCCATGAGAAACACCCTCTTCTACCTCACATTATAGCATCCATCATTAGTGCAATGGTGCTCATGTGGGAGCATGAGCACCATGGGAGCTACCACTTTTCACATAAGTGGGTTCAGATATTTCATATTTTGGAAGAACAGAAAATTAAGAGGGATGTGATTCTTGCAAAAAGAATGACACACGAGAGGTAAGCAACACTGAAAGTAAAAATCAGGAGGCAGAGCTCAATCAGAGAGGTGATTTTCAACAGAATTATAGTTAAACTGGTGCAGATCCCTGCCAAAGTCTGTTGTGAAGTCTAAAATATTACATGGACTCAAAATGCAATTACCCAAACTCATAAGACAGAGTCCATCACAAGCTATTAGATGCAGAGACTTCTGTGGCTTAGGAAGGAAGGAATATTCCTTTATTTGCCCTTTGTTACACTCCTCCCTAGGCATGTTACTGACTTTTATCACAAGTACCATTATCAAAAGATACACAGGCTGAGCCAGCCACTTTATGTTCCTGTATTTTTGGTTCTAGGCTGGTACAGGTGGGAGTTAAGAAGTACGTTTTCTGAAAGTGAAAACAACGTGGGCTGGTTTATCCCAATGAGACGGAATGCTCCCGCAGTGCTTTGCCTGCAGGATCACTTGGACAAGCTCACTCAACCTTCCCTCCCTGGATCTCCACCCCAGCCACAAAACACAGGGGCAGTGGGTGTGCTGGGGCTCTGGTAAACACCTCGTGTCCCCTTCCTGTCCACCACCCTGCACGGAGCCATGCCAGAGGAGACCAACAGGTTTATCCTTTCCTCCTTGTATTGCTAGCCACTGTGAGCAAAGCAAAAACTTCGTAAACACATTGCTTTTTGGGCTAAGTCTGTACTAATACTTTTTTTTTTCCTATGAATAAAGATACCACTAGAGCATATTTAGCCCTTTGCACACATTAAGTCATCAAAGGTGAATTTCTGTGGTATTTGGAGTGGATCGGTTTGTTTTCTTTATCTTCCTGACTGGCTGGAACTGCAAGGTAGTAATCAGGAGCCTTGCACTGCAAGCTCAGTATTCTGGCTCGACTCCCTGGTAAATTCAGCACTGTTTTCATCTTAGACAAGGGGCAACACAGTCACCACTCACACTGAAAGGTATTAAAAAATACTTCCCCCAGTTCTCAGAAAGAGAATAGTCTAAAATCTCAAACTATCTGAACTGAAAAAAAAAAAGAAAAAAAAAGAGGAAGCCTTAACATGAAGAGCTATTATTATGCCTTCTCACATTTTGGTGTAGCTAAAAGCATGAGTTGTATATATAACTAATGTACCACCCACCCAAGCAAAAAATACTTGCTTGAAAAATTAAAGACAGGCCTGTCAGAAATCATCCTTTTCCATTCAGTTTCTATTGTATATTTTTGTTGGTGTGATAAATTAGCCCACTACTTCTCAGGTGTTTTTACCATTTGAATTTTTAACACAGGACACACTCAAGTAAAACTGTCAGTGCTTTCTTAAAGTCACTGCCAGGGTGAAATCACAGGGCATCTAATACTCAGCAAAGCAAAACTGAAATATGAAGATAATGGGGTGAAAGTTTGAGGCCTGGCCTCCACTTGCACTCGCTCACACACATAAATGTTTCCATCCTGGCAGCTATGAACACTGTTTACCATCAAACACCTGCAACATATTTTCAATACCCTCATGCTTGCAGTCTATGATAGGATGTAATCTGTTTTGTATGTTCATACACAGCAGAAATCTGAGAGTGCCCTGGAGGGTTACAGTTTGTAGGTGGAGCTGCCTGGTCATATCTGACTTCTTAGAATTCTCACTTCTGTCTTTCTCCTTCAACTCCTAAATGCACGTCTCAGTCTCAACTGACTTAGATTCCTTTTTTGCATTAAGTATAGCTAACCTCTGTCTAAGCTAAAATCTCTTCCTGGTGGCCACAGGCAGACTTCATCCAGTAAAAAAAAAAAAAAAAAGGACACAGAAATATATTCATAAACAGCTCTCAGCAGTAGAGTAGTGTCTCTTCAACTGTACCTCACAATTTCATCTCTGGAAATGTGCTTAACAATACAGAGAGCAAGAAGAGGGGACCTTGCTTTATCATCCCATGTGAAGATGGTACAATCAGTGCACAATTACACCTTTGAAAGGCAGGGGTGATGAATACTTAGAATTTTTCTGAATTGTAAAACAAGGGTAGGAAATTCTAGACAACATGCCAGGCACTCAAAATTCTTACAAGCTTCAGAGATGGTTTTACAAGAATACTCCCCTAGATCTGGATACTCTGCTGCTCTCTGTTACTAGCATCAGGACAGAGGACAGGTTTTCTTGCTAGTTTTCCTGCCTTCAGAATCTGTAAATGAGTTCAGAAGTTCCACAGAGTTAATTTTTCCAGATGTTAGCTTCCATTAAAAAGGAAACTTTTGTCCTGTAAGATAACTTCCAGGAAAAGATAAATTGTCATGAAATTGCCAGGATTCTCCCCCCTGACCCACCTCAATCATCAAGTGCTCCTCCATCATGTCCTTACCATGCACTCCTCCATATCCTTAACAAACCACCACAGAAACCAAGATAGAATGTGCTGAGAAGCAATTCCATCAATTTCTGGGGCTACTGTCATGCCAGCACATCTGGTATATGGAACAAAGTTGCACGGGCTCCAAGGGAGAGTTTTAATGAGAATCTGGACTGAGTTAGAAAAGGTACACAATTTGGGAGCTAGATGCCCCAATAAGCACCATTATTAAGATATTTTGCAGCTTGCAGGTGAGGTCAGCAGTAAAATGTCAACATGCATTAACCACTGGCATGCAAGAAGAGAGAGAGAGAAAAAAAAAAGCATTCCAGAACACCTCTTCTAAGATGAAGCATTTGAATATATTCTTTAGCACTATAATGCTGAACTTCATGCATGCAAG
Organism: Tinamus guttatus; assembly: GCF_000705375.1. Next base: position 159,538 of record NW_010589229.1, on the reverse strand, counting down.
GAGTTCATGAGACTCTTTCCTATGTACTATATTTTTGCCAGTCAGAGCCTACATTTCCTAGGCTTGGGGTACACAGGATAGTCTATCCACATTCTTGACTTAGCAAACCCTTCTGAGATGCTGTTTTTAGTTTCCCCGTTCTGATTTTTCTACCTTTCTTATAATATAAGTTTAGCACTTTTAAATCAGGCAAATGTGTCTAGAGATTGTGATGGGTGTGTGTTTGAGAAATCCAAAAATAAAATAATGTATTGCAGCCAAATACTTAATTACCAACATGTGCATCTGTTGTCAAACCATACGCTAAGTGAGTGGCACTGCTCATTAGTTCTGCTTTCAGGCACTACCAGGCATTTGTGTCATCACTACCAAGAGTCTTCTGAGTCTGAATCATCTCCGGAAGGGACAGATTCTGCACTCATACACTCACTGTTAACAAGAATGCTGATGGCGTAGCAGGTGTTTCCTCCACTTCTCTAAACCTGGAAAGGTTCTGGCACAGTTTCCCTTCAATTTTCCCTCTTTAAAAAGGAAAAACAATCTTTCTCTCCTGGCTCACATGAATATGCAGCCATGTTGCAATAACCGAGGTACTGGATACAATTGCTTTTAGTCTCTCTGTTCCGTACATTCAGTATTACTTACCCTTCACACTAAGTTCTCTGTAAAGGCCACTGGTTTATCCAGTATGAACTTTTTATGCAATAAAACTTCAGGCCCAGTGAAAGAGAAGGGTGTCTGTGACTCATACTAGTAAAAAGATCTTCTCTTTGTTTATTCTACCTGTAAATTCTGCAGCATTATTTGAAGTGCTCTTGCAAAGTGATTGAATGATTAGTAATTTTGGCCTTTAGAGGACATCTCATGATCTGAGATGAAACTTCCAGAACTCCATGGCCTCTGTCCACATCGGCCAGCTAGGTTTCAAGGAAAAGAATAGAGCATCATAGAATCATAGAATTGCTAAGGTTGGAAAGGACCTCTAGAGATCCCCTAGTCCAACGTCCCTGCACGTGAAGGGTCACCTAGAGCACGTGGCACAGGGTGGCATCCAGGTGGATTTTGAAGATCTCCAGAGGCAATTCCACAACCTCTCTTGGCAACCTGTTCCAGTGCATCACTACCAATGAAGCCACATTCTAGAGAAGAAAGAATATTTGTGAGGGAGAAAGGATTCGAGTAATCCCCAATACGGCTCACGGTGTGATGAAACACGGCAGTAAGAGCTTTACAAAAATGCCTGCTCCTTGCAGCCTCTTCAGACTCTTGTCTATTGATAAAGACCAAGAGGCCCTAGTGAGGTATAGAGGCTGAGTGATGTTCTTGCTCAGCTGCAGCAATGCTGAGGGATTAGAGCTCCCCTGCTCCACTCTGGACCTCCCCTGCTTGGGCAGCCAGGGAAGCCTCCTGTGGCCGTGTTTAGGGAGGGAGGTGATAGGGCACTATTTGCACCATGCCTCAGTCTGGCTCTGGTCCTTGGCCCAGTTTAGCCCAAGCCCAGTTTCAGGCTGTGGCATCTGTGTGGGCACAGCAATCACAGGTTGTACCCAGGCTGCTACTGAGAAAGTGGAGAGGACAGAGGTGCTCTCTGCTTCCCCATGCCTCACTTTTCTGGGCAGAGAAGGGCAGATCAGATCCCTGACTTTTGTTTTGTTTTTTCAAATTTCTGAAGATAGCTCAATCATTTCCTTTCACTCATAATCAAACACACATTTTCTTTTCAGTGCAGTGGCTTCCAGGAACTGAAGTTCAAGTGGGAACATTGAAATTCCCATGGCTTAAATCACCAGTGGGACATTTCTACTGCTGACACTGTACCCAGTTTCGCCTATTCTGAGTTTGGACCACAGTGGAGCCACGTGCTCCAGTGCTTGCTCTCTAACTTCGCCTGTCCCTGGCCAGCTGCAGCAACCACAGCTGCCTACAGCAAATGTGTCATATGTAGGTAGGTCACTAAATATCATGCCCAAATGCAGCACAGGATCAGATGCCATAAAAAAAAATCCTGTTGATGTAAGCATTATGCTTTTACTTCCCCAAGTCTGACAAGCCTCCTACACAGCCAGCAGCAAGCAGCTATTTCTCTTGTAATATCATCAGCCTCCAGTAATGTTCATTTGACTGTTTTTAATCCATCCCGTCTGCAGCTTTTCCTACCATCCCATGAAAAATCCTATCCCCTCTACCATTTTACCACTGCCCGGATTTTCTGTCTCCCTCTCTACTGAGAGAGACCATTTTCTGTGTGTCTCTGTGAACACCTTCAAAGTTTGTCTAGAGCTTGAAAGTGTGGGGGCTTGTTCTGTTTTGTTTTTCCTTTTTGGAGGTGGAGGGGAAGGGAGGGGGAACCTGCTGCTCAGCTGGCTTTGGCAAGCCCGGGCAGCTATAGCTGAACGCCTCAGCCCTCTGCCAAGAACACGCTAAAGAGGAACACCAGAAACATCTTTTAATGTTATTTCTATTAATATTTTGGGAATCTTCACAGGCACAGTTGAAGCAACTCTAAAAACATAACAAAATAAAGGAAAAGGGTTGGTGACCATGTGAAGCTCAGACTGTATCACACACTATGATACAGAAGCGGCCACAACAGGGTGAGGGTCTAAACTGTTTATATCAAAGGCATATTTTCCAGCGCTTTTACTAAATATTTAATAAACAAGACTGCTCTTAGCTTTTGAACAGCAGAAGCCATTGCCATCTTTGCTAATCCTGCACAAGGCCTACCAACAGAGTAGGTGTTCTTGAGGAGAAAGAGGTCCTGTCCTGTCCCGGAGTGGGGGGGACCCACCAGGATGGAGACCAGGATGTCAGACCCTGCATGCCTTTCCCTACTCATCCATTCCCCACAGGGAAACAGGGAGCATTTCTCTATGGCTCTTGGAAGCAGGGGGCACATCAGCACTCCCTGGGCCTGCTCCCTATTCACATCATCAATCCCAAAGAGCTCCTCAGAAAACAAATCATGAAATGAAACTAAACTAATCTGTCCAAAAATCTACCTAGGTATGCACACTTCAGGAGGAAAAGCAGATAGGCATCTTTCAGAGAATTGGAGAGCATACACTTGCAGAAAAATCATAATTCTCTGTCCTAACATTGCTTCATGATTACATCTGCTTCCCTGGCCAACAGAACTGCTTTCTATTTTTTCCTTAGCCCAGCCTTTGTTCCTAGCATCCAGATAAGCTTTTATATTTTAGTTGTCCCAGCTGGAGACACCACACCTACTCCAGCCCAGTTTGCCTTTAACAGATTTCCCAGACTCTTACTAGACTCTTTATGTTTACTCTATCCTGTATCAATTAAAGATTACTACTAAATTTCCAATCACCAATTGTCTCTCAATTGCTGTTATCAATACGGATCACCAATGGATTTATATTGGCAGAGACAGAGGAGAAAGAGTCTATGCATTTTATCAGGTGTTTAGGATATCCCCAAAGAGAACTTGTCAAAAGCCTGTTAAAAATTCTGTCCTCAACTGAAAAGCTCCCTTTTCTCCAGTCAAAGAGAACATCTTTCTCCCAGGGAAAAAAATAGAAGTTGCAATACAACAAGTCTTGTCTGGAAACCTAGGTCACTCCCAAACAGTTATTTGAAGATTGGCTTGGAATAAGGGAAAACTTGCTATTGACTTCTGTGAGTAAAAGAAGCCCAGTGCAGGACATCAGTTAAGCGACCTGCAGCATGGAAAAGCTTTTTTTTTTTTTTTTTTTTTTTAACCAAGTGGACAAAAATGATGTAAATTCAAGCCTTTCCCTGCACCTCATTGGAACTGGGAGAGTTTATGCATAAATGCTGCTCTGGACTTTCCTAGAAAGCAATAGAGGTTTCAAGTTTTTTTGATATCTTTTTGCCATATACTTAAGAAGACTATCCTTTTACATTTCTTGTAATATTTAGAGCTGCTTTTATTCTTTTTCCTGTAAAACAAGATCTGTGCAGTCGTTTTATGCCTTAAATTCATTGCTACTAATTTCACTCACTGACAAATTATATTCCAGTCATCTGAGTCAGCCTCTAATTTCGGATCATCATCCCATTTTCTCAGTGTTTTGTCAAATATACTTGCATGTGTAACTACACACAGAAGCCTACAAACTATCTACATGACACTCTCTAGTTTTGCAAATTAGAAGAAATTAGTTCTTCTAGAGTAAGCCATTTAGGTTTCATAATCACTTTGCATCCCACTTTCCACAGCTACAGAATTACCAAGCTCTTCTATCGCCTCGTGCATACAGAAGGCATTTTATTAGCTGAGACCTACTGTCTTGCTTCAAAGGCAGAGTTATTACAGCCTAAGAGATGGCTATGACTGGGTAATGACAGCACAGAGAATCCCCGTATGAGTGCATCCCCTGATGATGGCTGGATGCTCTGTGGTTCCTATCTGACACTAGTCTGCTGAGGCAGGGCAAGGGCTCTTCTACTCTTCACACACTGTCCAGCCAGGTACACGGCCTTGTGCTTTCCGCCAGGCTAAAGGACTGCATGTTTCCCTCTGCTCAGAGATGGATGATCTGATCCTTTTCAGAAGTTAGTTCAGATCCTATCATTATTTCTTTGAGATGAAAATAAATAAGACTTAAGCCAATAATTCAAGGAAGAAAGGTCTGAAGGAACAGCAGGATGCAGTTAAGAGTCAGAGATGTGGGCTGTCTGTAACAGGCAACTGAACAGGGCCAGGACAAGAGCCAAAGTACTGGCTCAAGATCATGCCCACAGTTAGTCTGTTGCTGAATTATGTCCAGGCTTTTTTTGAAGAGCACTAGTTGTCATGGGACAAATCTATGCCAAGGGTTGCAGAGCTAGTCCCAGTACACAATTTGGATAGGTCACCTTGTTGGGGTGGGATGGGAGGAGAATTTATAGCCAAAAGCCATGACATGACAGCTGGCCTTGGGGCCAGAAAACAGTCCCCTGGCCTTTTTTATTTAACACTGTAGAAGTGATCATGAATGCCACAATTCATTCAGCACACTAAAGTTCCCAGAATGGGCACTGTCTCTTATTAGGACCGCCCAGACTGCTTCAACATAGCAAACTCAGTTTCTTTGTATTCTTTTGTTCTCTGAGATATTTCTACAAATTCCATTTAATGTCCTCAGTCTTCATGCATTGTATGGTCTGATTTTTAATTGACCAGAAAATTAGATGAATGCATTTATTGGGGCAGAGCAGTATTTCACCTCGATCAAGTCCTCAGATTGAGATTGTAGACTGCACCTCCAAGTAGCAATCTACTATCTCACAAAACTCTCCTCCCTCATGGTCATTTTGTTGCTGAAACTGAACTTCTCTGACTGGACTTAATTCCAAATATATTGAGTAAAAACTGAGATCAGCAGAGGTAAGATATATGAAAAATAAAGATCCTGTTTAACAGAAAAACAATTTCTAATTGAGCTAATACTCCTTAACAATTTCTGTCTTCAAAGTATGTAACATATACAAATTACTCTTCACAATAGCCTGGAGAGTTAGGTATTTCAGTAGAGTTGTTCGCTTTTTACAGATGAGAAAAACGAGAAAAAGACAAAACAAAATCATCTGCTAATTTAGGTTTCCTTGGTTTTTGAACACCCCAGTGCTCAAGCCAAAGTGTCTCATTTCAAAGACCATGTGAAAACCAGCCTTCTGTCACTTTTTCATGACTCTGAGACAACACTGAGAAAAGTTTTAACTCCTTGACAGACACAGAAGGTACAGAACAATTCAGAAAAGGAACCAGGACAACCAAACATTAGGAGTTCCTGGCTCCCAGCCCAAAAGCTCAAACCACTGGACAATGTTGACTCTCACAGAGAGATTCACAACTCCACGGGGAGAAAGAAAGAGCACACATTAGAGCAGAAATCCGCCGGCTTTGGAGTGTATGGTACAGCTGCATAAGCTAAAAGAATAGGTACGTATAAAAACTGTATAAAGAAAGTGACTGTACAAACACTGGCTAATAAAGATGAGCTTGTTTCTGTGAATACTACCCAGATGTTCTTTGCAAGTCTCATTTCACAGGAACTTTCTTTTAAAGCGTCAAGGTGTGTGTGCATATATATATATATATATGTATATATATAAAATTGAAGATTAGTTGACTATTTCTCCTGTTTAAGTGCTTATCAATTTCCCTCCCTGTGCTCTTATCCCTTTCTACCATTCTGTTACTGTTACCTTGTCCTTCCTTAGCTCTACAAGGCTGCCTAACTCTACTGCTGTCTTTGCCAGGCCTGAAGCAAGATGCTTGCAATAAAATGAAGGTGGCCAACAGAACCTTTCTGCAGACCATCCTTCCCGGAGCTGCAACCTTTCTCCTGCTGCCGTCTCTTGCCCACTTACAGCTTGAAATTATTATGCAATGGTTGCAAACAAACATGAATAAATTAAGGCAATATTCAAATGAAGGAAAGAAAAAGAGGAGTCACATGGAGAGAGACTGTGAATCTAAAGAAGAAATGGTGGTTAATTGAAATAGATTGATTTGTCCTGTTTCTTCAAAAAAAAAATTAATTAAAAAAAAAAAAGTTCCCAATAAGAGACACCAAAAGGTTTTTCCCTGGAATCTAATACAAGTATCTGAAAAGGTATTGTGACTAATTAAACATTATTTTGCATCAAGATGACCTCATATTATAATTAGAGATATGCTAAATTACGTGGAAATAATTAAAATGATTGGATAAGCTACATGATTGCCAGTCTGGGAATTTTCATGATCTCACTGATTCTATGCACTTCAGTTTCTCTTGGTCAGGAGCTGGATCTTCTGCAGGTATCTAACCTGCAGAAAAACAGTATTCGCCAAAATCTATGATGTCAAGTGTCAAATTATGCCACTCCTTTTAGACACTTAACAACACAAGAGACATGCAAATTTTCATGCAATAAAACCACAAGCTAGCCATGTGGCAGGTACCCAAGCTGAGTTATTTGCACTCCATTCCCTAAGCAGTCTATTCATAATGCAAACAGATGTTATTAATTTTTATCTTTACAATAATATATCTGCAAACACTCTGTCTTCTTAAACACTGCTCTAGGACTGAGTTTAATTTTCATCTACATTTTGCAAAAGCGCTAACCGAGGTTTAATGAGTGCCAGTCATTATTTGAATTTTGAGTCCTGTGGTAAGGCTCGGAGAAGCAGCCAGGAGGCCTTCAACTACTTTGTTCAGAAAGGGACACATCTCATATAATGGGCTACAAACAAGCTGACTTGTGTGACTTGGGTAAGAAAATGCTAGTCCTGCCAGAAAACTTTCTCTCATTCATGGAGAAAGTTAGGTCAACAGCAAAACAAGAGTCTGGTATCAGGTAAGGAAAAACTACCCCTTGTATTTCAGCATCTTTCTGATCTGTACAGAGAGACTCATGGATTGAGTGGCAGTGAGCAAAAGACACTGAGACAAAAGTGAACCTGCACACCTTGAAGTGCCACCTGAGGAAAGGGACAACTTCAAAGTTGTCCACAATGCTCTGAAAAACAAAAAGAATAGGAGCTTGCAGAGCTATATCAGATCCCAGCATGGTCTATCACACCCCTGCAAATGAATTCGGCTGCAAATCAGCCTGGAACAAATATGAACTCTCCTCCAGGAGAAGGGGAAAAAAAAAAAAAAAAAAGATTGCATAAGCCTTCATGTCATTGGAGCAAGGTGGGCAAGACAGAAAACTTTGGTTTTGTGGGAACTATATGACCATCACATGGTGGATTACACACCAGCTGGTGTAACTGGTCTCAAGAAACATGGAGCTAGTGCCACAACTGTTCACTGCATACATTTCTGAGGCTATTTCACAAGACATAGATATGGCTCTTTCTGAAGGTCAACATGCAAAGACTGCTGGCTTTGAAAGGAAGGCTTGCAGATATCAGCTGTGGTCAGCTGGTGAGCAAGCCATAGTGAGAAAAACAGGCAAACGGAAAAGGGATCCATGTGAGAGAGCCACATATTGATGTGGCAATGAGGATGCTCCAGCTGTTTGAGCACATCTGCCATGCAAAGGAATGTAGGGATGGCAGCCGACTAAGGGGGAATTTCTGAAGCTGTTGAGCAGCGCACAATAGTGAGTTACGAGTACAGCCTCTCACTGCTTCCTATGCTCTAGCAGATGGAAGATAGAAGGCTGCCTATACAGCAGACTAGCACTGTCCCAATATTAGGTAAAGGGCCATCCCTACTCCGCGAGACTTAGACATTCAGAGGTATCAAGGCACCTCAACATCTTTGCTGTCCTGGGCCCTGCAACTTAAATACGCAGGACAATGGAAAAGGAGATATGATCTGTGCAGTTATAAGGGAGACCAGTTTCTGATCCGGGAAGAGAAGGTTCATTTCCCACATCCAGATGCAGCACGTCCATCCAGCAAACCGCAGCGCCCTGGGTTTCACCACAGAGGCGGAGGGCTGTCAGCGCAGAACAGCCACAACCGCTGCGTTCATTTCCAGCACGGCTCCGAGCATCTCAGCTGCTGCAGAGGTTCAGAAACACCACTTTCAATATTTCGTGGTATTGACTTACCCATTGAGTATGCAGGGACATTATCACCCATGAATAATCATGAAATAAAAAGGATAATTAATATTTAACTTTGCCAGAGGGATGTACTTAAGGGAGAAACCATGTTTTAGAAAGAGCAGCTGATAGTTGTCAGCTGGAGAACAGGACTAATTAGATGCATCAGGCAGTGGTGACATGAAGTTGAAAAACAGCTTGTCAGCTCTGAAGTGACTTACAGCAATTGATTATAGATAAAGATGCTTTGTTATACACTCTCACACAGGTGTGTTCCTCATTTTCCAAATACTTCCTGTGCCTTTTGTTCCTCTGATAGAACAGGTGCAAAGCAGACTTCCTGTTCACAGATACACTGTAATTATATTTAGGCAGAGTAGATATGTGGCCTATTTCTTATGCCGAGACCAACAAGCTGTTGAACACTGAGGCACTCTCCATTCTCACTGATTTCAGTGGAAGGTGGTCAACAACTTATAGGATCAAAGGCACAATGTCCGAATCACATACGGAAAGTGACGTTGTACGGGATGAGGCAATGAACCAGGAGGCCAAATTCATGTCTGTTGTAATGTTGGTTGACTGCAGCCAGACAGTTCATTGATCATAGCACAGGATTTGCCCCAGGGTATTTTAATTTAAAACAGATTGATATTAATCTGAAGAACAAATCACCCAAATCCTAAACTCTGATCTGATGCAAGTCAGATGCAATATGACAGTAACTCAATCTCTTGGGCAGCAGAGCTGCTAGATTCGACTTCATATTCATTTCCAAATGATGTCTGGAAGTTCCTAGATGAGGAATAATGAATAAAGAATAGTTTCGTCCAGGCAGAGGTAAACAGCCTTCAGGACACAGAGGAATTACCAGGAAAGCAAAGCTTTGAGGAGAAATGGAATACACTACCTGTACTCCATGAACAGGAAGGGACAACTTAGGAAGGTTGCTACTTGAATAGTGAATGAGCTGTGCTTACACAGAGCAGACAAAATAGAAGCATAAATTCTGAGACACCAATTAAACTGCAATCATGAATTACCCTAAATAGCTTATTAACTTACCTAGGAAGTTGAACACAAACTTTGATCACTTGGATTGAACTGTTCAGACAATAAAAATGTTCCAAATGAACTGTAGCCATGTCTTGGGAGTAATTTGTTCAACACAATATTTGAGCTGTCACGAAAATAAAAGACAGCATTTCTCTCTGTCCATAAGAAAATCACACCAATACATACACTTTGGCACCAGAAAAGAATATTTAAGGCTGTATGAAGCACCTGTAATACATTCCTTATATTTATAGTCCTAGTATGATTGGTTTCTAAAGAAGAATTATGCCCATAGACAGCATGTTTTGTTCCTCCTCGTTACTCATATGCAAGAATGAAAGATCTATTACAACATATTCTTCCTTCCACCTGCTTTGATGAACTGCCTTAAAGCTCTCTGGGGAGCCTGCTGCAAAGCCTGTGACTTAAAGCTTAGGCTCACAAAACAGATACTGGATTGCAAGAGCAGACTTAAAGGTCAGCTTGGAGCTGCAGAGACAGGCAGACTGCAGTTCCATTTCTAAAAGCAAAGGATACTGCTGTGGTACAGGTGATTCCCCTCAAGCCTATACCCTCACAAAGAAAAAACTTAACAGATCTGCCTTTAGGGAAAAAATGTAAAAAGTTCAGCTTGAATCTCTAACACCTGTTTTACAGAGACTTCTCCAGATTGCGTATTATTTTAAAATTGTATTTCACCTTGGCACCATTTCTCACTAACTTGGTTAATGATTTCTCTGTCTGCTAAATTTTCCAAAGAGAGCATTTTGTTTTGCTGAGGTTCATACAGCATGCCCATCGTTGTGCTATCTCAACACCTCCCTGCAGTGCGACAACCCACTTCCCTGATGTGCATCTGTCACATGTTGATCTTTCTTTTTTCTCTCTGCTCCTCCCAAGGAGAAATCTTCATAGATTAAAATAAATACCAATATATGCAATTCACTTTTCAAATATAGCTATATAATGCATTTATGCTTTCATGCATTGCCTTTAACTTTTTTTAAAAAATGATTATTGATGTCTGGCATTATCTACTGAAGGCAGAGTTGAAGAAATACATCTTAACAAAGTACCTAGGTTGCTGGTAGATCATAGATCTTACAGAAATTTATTCCACTGGTTTGTGTAGGAGCCTGAAAAATTTTCATCTCCTGCAGAAGCAAAAAAGAAGGTATTTGTTGCAGAACCTCACACAATCTGTCTGGTGGTCAGGCAATGTCCTTTGCAGATAAGTTCTGAAATCACAAACTGGACAAAGCAGATACCTAAATTTAACAATGCAGAAGATAACACTGTGACTAACACCAAGCTTTGTACTTAAGATCTTGATAGCAGGCTAACATTGCAGCGCCGGCTAGTTTACACAGACACATGGTCACCTTGAGCTGTGATGACCCGTACTTGGGGAACGCGAACGCTTTGTTCCTTGTCACACGCCAGGACGCCGCAGGGTCACAGGCAGAAGAGGGGCATTGGGACACAGTCCTGAGCTCTAATTATGTGGCAACCAGCATCTTGCTCACACAGGCTTACATGCAACGGCAAAGAGAGGCGATTGACACACTTCCCATTGGGCTTTTTGCAACTGTGCTTGAAACTGGACGGCTGCATGTGCAGTATCTACCCGGGGCTCTGAATATTTCCTCAAACCTATTTTACTTTAACCCTTTCAAGAACGTTGCTGATTGCAGCTGATTACAGCTTTAGAGAAAAGCCTATCAAAACACAGTAATGTATTTGCTAGAAATACAGAGGTTTCAGTGCATGCATCTGCACGGCATTCATGGTATTCCTGACCAGTCCCCCACAAAACAGTATTTCTGTCATTACGTTTTTAATATAACAATTCCCATGTTGATGAGAACTGTGAGGCAGGCTAACAGAAAGCAAAAAGGGTGAAAGATGCAGCACTGCTCTGAGCTCAAACATGAGTGATGGCTCTTGTAGTAGCTTAGCATTAAAAACAAACAAATGATAAATTTGGCCATTTTTAGTAAATTACTAAACTAACAAAATGTCTGCATTTATAGTGGTGTTTTCTAAGTGAAGAATGGCCTCGAAGATAAGAAAATGTTTCGTTTGAGGTATGGAAATGATTAATGGTAAGTCTGAGAACAACCACAGCCAAACTGGTTGTTTTCACTCCATTCCCATGCCTGGACCAGCGCAGCAGATCTCTGAATCCCTACGGATCACACTACAGGGGATGTTTTTGGTGCAAGGACACAGGACCACCAGCTATCAAGGTATTGTGGTGGCCTAGAAAATCAGTCACACTATGGCAAGGCCATCCTAAGGCATCATAAATGTAAAACATTCATGGTGACTTATCCTACATTTTACATTGCACATGACTAGGAGCACGTATCCTGTGAGTTTCACAGTTCAGCTCACCATTGGTAACTCATTAGCCCAAATACTTCTAACAGTCTGTCCACAGCGGTATTATTTGACCTTGGGAAAGCCACTCACACTTGATTCTGCTAATGCATTATTTGCTCCCTGGTAGGTGCTGAATTTCATTTTCTTGCTCTGAAATCAAAACTCGGTAGATTCAGGTTTTACAGTGCATTGCACCTCGGCTTTACAGTGCATTGCATCTCGGGTTTCCTGTCAGTAAAATGGAAATAGTAATATCTACCTCAGCAAGCAGTTTGGGTGCTTTATTTGTTTGGGTGCTTTATAGGTGAGAAGTCAAAAATAAATACAAATTAATAGAAATTTCAATAGAATTTAGAAAGGGCCAGCCTGATGAAGGCTTAGATGAAAGACGGCCGCACCAGGAATTGTATTACGCAGACCATGTTGCTAATGTTATCAGCACTCTCACGTGCCATGCAAGTTGCGATGGGCACGCTGGTGGTCATGTGGGCAATCAGATCGATCGCTTGCTTTAGGCAAAGCGATAGGAATAGACTCGACCGAAAGAGGAAGGAACTGTGTCTGAAGTAGAGAGCGGGTTACCATCGGTCTCTCTGCAGGAAAGGCAGTTACTCAGCTCCACAGGAACTACTCACTGCAATGCCTTCCACCAAAGTCTTGACCATGGAGGGAAGTGTGGTGGGCACGCACAAGGTCTTCCACGCCAAGAAAGATAAGCTGGCACTGCATGGAGGAGCACAAAAGCAGAGGCCATTCACAGAACACATGCCCTTTGGTGATCGTAACTTACATTTGGTGTTTGCTGTTAACAGTAAAGCCTTTAAGAGTAAATCTATTGGAAACATAGAGGTAAGAACAAGTTAAGATATGAAAGTCTCATAAGAGTTTTCTTTTATCACAGACATATAATACAAGTTGCGGCTGTGGAGGATTTTGAATGTGAATGTGTGTGTCCTCTTAAGAGAAAAGATGGCATTATTGGAAGAATAAGATATTTTAACCTTGTTGCATCTTAATTCACTGGTCCGAAGTGTTTACAATCAACATAAAAAGATATTTTACTATGATGTATCTTAAAGACATACATGAGATCAAGCTATGTTTTTCAATTACTTTGCACCAAGAGCCCAGCAACTTTGGTGACATGCGATGTGACAGAAACGCAGGTGTGATGCTGACCAGTTGACTAAGTTAATCAAAATATACAATAAAGCAGCAACTAACTGACAGTTATAGCATGACAACTCTTAGTATATTAATGTGTTAGAAGCTAACTTGGTATGAGAGATACTGTTTCTCCCAAGGGAGCAATCACTATTGCCTGTAAGAACTTTTACATGACTTTTAGCAAACAATCTAAAGCCTGTACTTAACTGACCGAGCTTTGTTTCACAGTCAACACCAGCTTCATGCCAACTCGTAATGGGACTGTTTGTAGAAAATCATGAATGCTGAGGGGGAGAGACAGACAAAAACTGGGAAGAACCTTAAACTGGGAAGAACCTTATGCTACTTCAGGCAGCCATATCATATAATCCCATTTCTCCAGCCAAGTAGCTGGATTACAGAATCCATTTTGCACTGTTTTTAATCGTTTGTATTTCAGTTCAGGATGACCCACAAATGTCCAGCAGAGAACTGATATAATAACAGATAAGTGACAAGGGGATGTTCATGTGCGGAAATAAAAGTTTAGTCTTAGCTGCAGTTTGAGGAATATGATAGTAATAGGAACTGAGAAACCCACAACTCACCCCAGGAAACATGACTTTTTAGTCATTCACACCTGTGCAAAGAAGATATAAAAACCTCCTGTTTTTTCTTGATGAACTTTTACACCTACTTCTCAAAGGCATTAATGATTCCATAAGGCTTGTGGCATTGAATACTCATGGCCTATATATATCTTATTAGCTACTATAATATATAAAAAATACTTTATTAATTTGACAGACTTTATTAGTACCGAGGTTAAATGCCTTTCTCTGACACATTTTCACTGCCTACATCTGTGTCATAACATTATTTGCTTCATTAGTTTTTAAAGTGGAACAGCTAAATTCAGGTTATTGAAATAACATGTCTATGACTGTGCTTCTGTACCGCACTATCTGCTTGCAATTCAACTGATGAATCACCTATATTTCAAGCAAAGCTGGCCTCGTGTTTGGAGGAGTGCCAGGAAATCAGGTCAGTGTTATCAGCTGTAGGCACTGCTACCCCCTTTCATTTCCCCTGCCATCTTCCAAAAATAGCTCTTTCTTGCCGTGAGGTGACAGCAACTGAAAGATTTCTTTCTCTTCATTGGGAAGCCTTATTGCTTATTGTGCCAAATTTTCAAAATTTGATTTGTGGCTTTAGCAAAATGTAAGGTTTGGCTAGAAGCTTTGGTCTTTAGGCCATTACTCAGAGATGCCCATTGCTGCCAGCTGAATGACTGAGTAGAAAAGGGATTATTTGCACACACTGAAGGTTCACCAGGGACTTCAGGACACACACCAGCACCTATTGATCAAAGGACAAATTACAAACATGGACTTTCTGCTATAAAATACAGCACCTCTATCCTGCAGCCCATGTCCAAAAGATACCAGCAGCCATGGCAGTCTGCTGGGCATCAGCCCACTGCAACTGCATCACAGGGGAAGACAACTACTGCTTCCCCAGGCAGCCAGTTAAGATCAGACCAGGAAGCAGACACACGGAGAGCATAACGAGGCAACATGGGATTTTTTTTTTTAACCTCCTCCTGCTGTTTTGTAAATAAAATAAAATAAATAAATACAAAATGGTGCATAATCAGGAATTTTATGCTGCAACGGCAGAGATTGAATTTAGTGTCACGGGAAGCCCTTTCCTGCCCTCCTGCTACGTAACGTGCAGGCAGCAGTCACGTGCAGCATACCAGCTGCCTAACCATGGTTATTCCTCCCTTACAGAAGGGATAGCTCTCACGTTATGGATGAGCGCGTGAGTCAGCCAAAGAATGTCCTTTCACTTTCTGTCCAAAACGTGTCTCTGTGCTCTGCTCACTCGCTAGCTCAGATACTCCCGTTTGATATCACGTCCCACAAACAACCACCTTTCACCACTTGTAATAACAGGAATTTTAGCTCTCCAAACTTATCCCCCTTCAATGACGTTCTTGTTAGAAGCCACCTTCCTCTGGCGATCTCTTCTCTCCTTCCCCTCACTGTCTTCCCTGTTTAATACAAGAAATATTTGTAAGGATGCTAGGAACATTTCCTGGCCTTTTATGATTTTGGTAATATGAGAACTCAGAAGAAAAACAGCTGGAGAAGAGCCCAGATGTAAGGGACTCCCAAGGGTGCCTGCGCACCGTCCTCTTGGCGGGCCCCGCTCGGCGCCTGCTGTGCGCGGACGTCGCAGCGGCTGCACACACCAGTCCGCTCCCAGGCTCCGGAGCCGGGCAGGGAAGCTGCGCTCGGCAGCTTAATGCTCGCTCAGATACAGCTAAAAGAGCACCTTCAGACTGCAGCATAAGCCCGGCATAAGCAGTCTGTCAACAGTGTCTGCTCCCCATGCAGCTACTGCCTTGCACGGCTCTTCCTCCGCCTTCCCCTCTCTGCAGAACAAAATCAGAGTACAGTGCACACAGGCAAGAAACATAATTACACACACACTCACTATCTCGAGCCCTTCATAATTACATTTTAAATTGGTTTACTCAGAATCCTTTCAGCTAATCATTTTCACCCAACTCTAATCAACTCTAAGCAGTAAAATAAATATAACGACATCTTTACCTGGTTTTGCCCCTCTTTCCTGCCTTAAGCTCCCACACTCCAGTTTGGTAGGCATTAGGAATTTGAACGTGGCCAATTTTAGGTTCAACTTTCATTATGAACAAGCACCAGACTAAGCCACCTAAAAGCACTGGCAAAATTCACACGTGCAGACCAGCAGCAGCTTCCGTCTCTGTGGAATCTCACAGAGATTTTCTTTGGTTTCAGTTCCTGCGCCTCTGGACATCTCATGAACGTGCTGCTGAAACAGAAGGCAGAACTCGGTGCAAACAGACCCCTGATCCCCCGACAGGATCAGTGACGAGCCTGTTTTCCCTTCATCCTGGGCCTGAATCTAAGATGGTCAAGCTCAATCTGCATCAAATGAAACTGTACACAGCTCCTTACTTGCATTGTGAATGCTCACACATATGCAACTGTAATATCTGCATTTTCATGAAGAGTTCACATTTTCAGGGCTGTCTCTGGCCTATACTTGTCTGCCTGCAACTTGCATACACAATTTAGGGAAGGAACCTTGAAAATTCAGACCAGATTTCTTACATCCTTCTATCTGTCTTTCATTTCATGGCCCTTGAGCTTCCCACCAGTTCCTGTCTCCTTTAGTTTTATAGGCAAGTTCTGTGTTGGCTGGAGCCATACTTGAAAGGTGAAGCTCAGCTCTGAGGAGCTCCTTGGAATAAGATCATGAGTGTGTTAAGGAGAAGGGTTCGCAAACACCTTCACTAACTCTCTGAGAGCACAGCAGCGTGAATCCAGCTCTCAGCAAAGCTTTAGTAGCAGAACCAAAGGAGTCAAGCTGAAAGACTCATTACTTTTAAAATATACTACATAGCCCTGCATATTTGTTGTTGTATATATAAAGCTCCATCCTACAGCATGGAGTGTTTTCCAGCCAAAGAGCTCAGTGCTTTATTCATATTAATGAATTAAGCTTCCCAGAGCGCTGTAAGACAGGCAACTATTATTAGCTTCACTTTGTGGGCGGTAAGGGAGAAACAAAGAGGTTAACTGCCTCGCCTGAGGGCTCCGCGCGGGCACCAGCATCCACCCGCACCCTCACCCAGCGCACAGGGGCGTCCCCCCTCCTAAAAGGCAGTCACTTGCACTGGGCCGGGGAAAGGGGGGAATTGGTGTGTTCCAGCAGCAAGAGAACATGCTTATTTTTTCATTCCAAGGTCAGAAAAACAAGCAAGAAGGAAATTAAATTTCCAAAAGACATCCAATCATGTTATAAGGCCCCTCACCTGATAGCTAATGGGGAGTATTCACCCTTAGTCCTTGCTTTCTCTCGCCCCATGTCCATCTGAAGGACCTGTGACCGCCATCACGCTTCCCTCAGCACCAAGTCTCCTTGCCTGCCTTTCCTAAGGACCCCAGCAAGTTATTTGCCCTCAGTCAACTCTTGTTTATGGGTTCTGATACAAAAGACAAGTGTTCATATGGCATACTGTATCTAGGAAAATGTCATGCTTCATACATTCAGTTATCAACCACTATGCCAAGTGCTTTATGTTATCTACAAAAAGCAGACTTCAGAGGGAAATGAACTACAGCAGATCAAAGTCTATTACTGGGGAAGAGAGGAAAGTTGTAAGCTGGGCTTATAGAGTTCTTCCAGCTGCATAACTTTCTAAATAACTTTATCCAGCTGAACAGTCAATTAATGGTCACCCAGTTGCAGTCAAAAATAACTCACCTGCTGCTGCCTAGAAGGGCTTTTCTCAGCCACTGAGGCACAACTCCAGGGGACAGCAGGGTTCTGGTAACTCCTTACAGAACAAGAAGGGGGAAAACACTCTGTATCTCCCACGAAAACTGAGAGGGAAGCAGTGGTCATACTCATCCCACCCAAATTCCTCTAGATGCTCCTTCCACCCATCTCTAAACATAAATGCGGAGCAGTACTTAGATTTACCTTTCTTCTCCCTACACATACAGGGTGGGAAAGGCTTTTCAGCGGTGCACGGCCTCAACCCTAATGATGTAAAACATTCATCACTCCGCACTGCCCAGCCAACCCCCTTCCTTACATACCCCCCAGCAGCACCTGTACCTCATTGCAAGGGCTCTCCTGCATGCTCCATAACTACTCACTTTCTGCAGAAATCCTCTGGTCTCATCTGCCAGCTCCTGCACAGCAACAGAGGACGGAGCAGCCTGTCCACAAGCTACCTCTGCAGCCAGGACCATACACAGCACCCAAAGAACAACCCGGATACTTTTGTCACTGTACAAAGGACCGTGGGGGTTGCTGGTTCATAGAAATGAAACAAATATTTGTTCGTTTTTTAATCATAATGATAACGGATGGAGAGCCACTGAATAAGAAAGAGCTCTGAAACATGTTAATTCTTCTGTATTTGGGAGGAAAGGATGTGAAATAAATAAATAAATAAATCTCAATTCAAGCTTTATAGCTGCTTGTTTGTATTGGGTTGAGACAAAACCAGAGGCTTGAATTCATTAAAAATTTGGTGGTTTGGACTTCAGACTTGTATCTGGATTTGTCAGCACGAATGTATACATATGAACAGTTAGGAAATTAACATAGGAAATTAAAGGCACCAACATACAAATCTGCAGCCAGGGAGAACAATAAAAAGGAACTGTTCAAATACATCAGGAACAAACAAAATCCTAACAATGGGATAGCTCCAGTACTAGATAGGAATCTCAAAATTGCCAGTCATGAATCATAAAAGCAGAAGTATTCAATAAATATGTCTGGTTAGTATTTGGAAAGTAGCAGGATAATGTATTCTTATCTCATAGTGATAAGGAAACACTTTCTATTTCATCAGTTACTTAGGAGAAAGTTAAACAGCAGTTATCAAAACTCAGCATTTTTCAATCAGCCAGACTTGCTAAGTTGTACTCCAGCTTCCATACTAAAGAAATGGGCCAAAGAGCTCTCCAGAATGTTAGCGTTGATTTTTAACGCATCCTTCCACACACTCCTGAGAACATCAGAACACTGGCAAAAAGCTCGTGCCCGCAGCCAGGGCAGTCAGAAGCTGGGTCACCTAATAGTGACCAAGGGATCGAGTGGCTTGGTGGGAAGGTTTAAGCTAACAGTTGGCTTTTCCTGCCCTTTCCAGACTAGTGTTGCCCAATGCAGCTGCTGGATATCACACAGCTCTGCAAGTTCCGACTGCTCCCCGGTCTCATTTGCATTGCAGCTTCATCCCGCTTTGAAGGGCTGACGTGGGTCAGAGTTGAAAGAGGCTTAAAGGACGCAGCGTAATTAACGGTCGTCAACACGGCTTTGTGGAGTCTTGTCAAATGAGCTGGGCATTGCTTTTCAGTGAAATCCTAAGTTGAGCTGATAAAGGTAGCCGTGTCTACATCATGTGTTTCAACATCTGTGAGGCATTTAACTCAGTCCCACACAGCATTCTGATTAAAATAATTAGCACTATCCAAAATGAATGTACCTCATATTAGATTGATTAAGAGCTGACGAGCCAATAGAGCTCACAAAGGCAATCCTAGCAGAATCACCACATCTTCAGAGGATGTGTCTAATGGGATCCCACAGAAATCTCATCTTGGCCCAGTGCTACTCACTACCGTTAGCAATTGTATGGAGGATATAAAATAAATGTTGCTATTAAAAGCTAGATCTGATTAAAAAAAAAAAAAAGTTGGAGTGGTAAATAAGGGAGGGAGAAATAGTTATACTGACAGATATGCATCATTGAATAAGCTGGATTTACTGGAACGTGAGTTTTAATTACCCAAATGCATCAGACGCATGAGAACTTGAGGGATTTTTTTAATGGGTTGCATTATGCAGGAGATCAGAGGATTGCAACAGCCCTTTCTGGCCTTAAAACCTATAACTCTCTCAGTATATGTCAGGAGCGTCATGACAGGTACAGAAAGATCTAATGGGTATTTTCCATTTTAGCATTCTGTGGCACACAATTAGACCCGCTAAAACATTTTTCCTAGATAGGCTCCTGACAGTGTCGACAGTTGAACACAGACTATTTGCAAATGCTCACTGTGGGCGGGAGGGACAAGCCCCCCTAGGCTTCCTCTGCACTCTGCTGGTATTGACAGGCTCCTTCAAGGGGGGTTCAGAACAAGAACACACCTTCAGATGCCAGCACTAGGTTTAAGGATGAGTGCCAACGGGGAAGGGATGGAAGCAGTCCCTGGTACCATCCGAAATGGCAGAATTCATCGCCGCTTTGCTTCGTCTTTGAGAGAACAGTTTATGAGCACAGGTAGACTGTGACATGAATGTTCAGTCCTCCAGAAGGCCAACGGTGAGCTCCATTCCTTGAGCACAAATATCTCCCCAACAACATTTTCCAGGCAGTTTGCACCTGCCGTTCATCTAAGCGCTCCTTTTTCCACGGGGGCCTGCATGCCAGGAGGGGACACAGTCCTGGTTATGGCCTTGTCCCTGTCCTTACCATCCCTTGGGGAGCAGCCGCTGATGGTATATGCCAGGCCTTAGCAAGGAGCACACAAAAAGTCACAGGAACTTCCGTACTGCCCCATTTCCTACTATAAGGACCTACTGCATGCTGACTCATAAAGCTCTGAAGTGCTTCTATTTTTAAAAAAGGAAAAGAAAAGAAAGGAAACTGCCTGAGAAAGGTGAGCTCTGCCTCTTCCACCATTTCAAAGCCAATCTTTTTCATCCCCAGAGTCCGGGCACAGACAGTGATTTCTCTCGCACTGCACACTGGGGAAGGTAGATATCGCTCATGCAATTTCAGTGCTGAATTTCAGTGCTAGGAGGAAATGCTGAACCCTGAAGTCCTTTTGGTTTCTCCCAGAGCGAGTGCTTCCCAAAACAGCCCCAACAACTTGCCTGAAGCCTGACCCTGCAGGAGCAGCCTGGCCCAGGAACACTGCTGTCAATACCGACCCGCTGCGGAAGCGGCCAGTGCCCTGCTGTGGCCAACGGGGACACCTAAACCCCATGCTGGTCACATGCATCACACTGCAGGGCACCACCTCAGTCACAGCTTGAGGGCCAGCAGTATTCCAAAGTCTTCAGCAGAGGATTTTTCATCCTATAAAAGACTAAACACTGGACCTGGATCAGGGTCTTGTGCCTTGGGCTGCTTTAACTTTTCTGTGGGACAACTGAGCAAAGGAGGGAAGAAGGATACCAAATGCTGAGCTCACTGTGCTGAAGGAATGAGTTATAATTGTTACTAGAAACAATTCTGTGCTTGTCAAGTCTCAGCCATAACATTGCAACACCATAAGAACCGAAATAAAATTAATACTGTGCCATAAACACGAGACATATTTCTTGGAGTGGCATTTTTTAATTGCCATTACGCTGCACACAACAAAATCCTGTATTTAAAACTGTGTAGCAACATTTGCAAAATCTATACCTAGGACACAAGGCAGTTAAAACGCAGAAAGCTCACCCTTGCCTACATGCCTCACAGAGCTGACTAAAAGACCAGTAGCAGCTGGCAGGAAATGGGTAAGAAAGCTGACCACAGATAAACTGTAGGATGCTAAAGAGTAGCAGAAGATATACTCTGGGAGAGGAAGCCGAGCTGCCGGGTCACAGTGTAGTGCAGTGCTCAGAGTACATACAGCCTGCTATTGAAGTATGCGGCCACCAGATAATGGTCAGGGGACGCAGCTGTCTGTGTGCGATGAAGTGACTCCAAGGAGCCCGGCGCGGAGTGCGGTACAGCTGCGGATGTTCCTGTTCGGCTGGATAAAGCCTGCCTGTCTCAAGAGGACTACAGCAAATTCAGCGTCATGTGAGCACCACTAAATAATCAGGCTTGCCATTACTTATTTAAAATCAGCATCGATCAAAACAGGATAGCAGCGAAAGCTCCTTGGAGCTTGGCCTGATCTTTTAATACACAGACGCTCACAAATACTTACCACATAGCCTAAATTAAGTTGCATTTGGGGCCCGACTGCATTCTCATTTTGCAGGTAATACTGCCAACAGCTTCCATGAGTGTTTTGTCTGTGCAGCAGCTTTAGGAAAACCGCAGCTCTGTGAAGTCGAGGGGAAATTTGCCATCGACTTCAATGGGAGCAGGACAGGGCCTCGGGCCTTAGGTATCATTTAACATTGAAATGCTTTGCCCAGGCTAGATGTTAGAGTATTCACTGTGGAGATATTGAGCTTTCCTCATTATATGAAGAAGATAATTATGGGTCATTAACCTGCTGGGTGGCAAGCGGTACAGAGTGCTAAGTATATCCAGGAGAAATGTTACGACAGCAGCAGTCCAAAGAACAGGGTAGGTTCTGCCAGCTTTGCCAAATGAATGGATGGCCAGAAAGCTGCTGCTAGATCATACAGGGATCAAAGAGCATGAGTTTAAAATATACTAAGTAATGGCTTATAAACACAGGTTCTTAGTCATACAGCTCTCCAGGAGGATATTTCAGACAATTCATTGGCTGAAACCTTATTTCAGGGTTGGAAGCTCTTAATGTGGAGGAAAAGAAGCTCATCCGGATTTAAAGACATGTGTTTAATAATATTCACATGATGACAGAAGGCAGGGACCCTGATGGAAGACATTGGCCTTCTGACCACTCCAGGAGAGACCTATGCTCGTCTCAAGCATTCGACAAAAAGATTAACCACGTTCAAGCTGTGCAAAGATCATTTCTGGACGATGGAGAGCTATTGCCTCAGCCCCGCTGCCACCGCTAACTGGAAGAGAAGACCCACAAGCCCACTGGTTACCTGAGTAGACATACTGCATCCAAGCCTTAAAATAAAAAGTAATAGGGGTGAGCTACTGTAGAGTAACTAACACTTTTTCCCACTCATCATTTCTCTCATGAGAAGAGTTAATGCACTAACATGACATTTTCTTGAGCATTTTTAAATCCCAAGCAGAGTCTTCCAGCTAATGGAAACAACAAGGCTTTGCACCTGGGAAGGCCGTTGTGCATTTCTCTCTGATATGCAGGATATCAGGGTTAGCTAAATATGAGTTCAGCTGTGTGACTGACTCACTGCTTGTTCCTGGAACTGTCTGAAGGAGGGGAGGATGCTGTGGGTAGGCTCTAACTGTATCATCTGGGTTAGGGCCGGTAGCAGATGGTCCTAAAAACATACTTCCATGTGGGTTTAAAATAGAACAGCACCCACAATCAGCTGAATGGGGAAATGTGAAAAAGCTTGTCACACAAGGAATGCTGCTGTGAAGATTTGCAGTCAGAAGGGGATCCAAAGCTTTATCAGCCTTTGCAGTGTGGAAATGCCTGAGGCCTGACTCTCCGCGCTCGCGCTGGGTTGCACCACTGTGCGATTCCACCAGCTTTGCCAGGAGGAGTCTGGCCTCTGCATTATCTCTCACAGAAGAGAACAGTCTTTTTCTCCCTACATAAAACAAAAGGAGAAAACTTTTCTTAAAGCAGCTTTTCTAGTGAAGCAGCACACGCTATCTACTGTAGTGCAACAGCTGATGCCTTAAAAATTACCTTTTAAAAAATTCCTTCTCCTTCATGAGTCACCTGCTGTACGTGTTGGTCAGCAGCAAGGAGAGCTCTGAATAGTCAAAGGCTATAGTTACATCCTGTTGGCTGCTTTGATGCCACACACAGTGTAAAGGAGGTGGTGACAGCAAAGGAATCGACAGTCGGTTCCAAGGCATCTTGAGGCCAACTTTTCTGAGAAGCTAGCGAGCAACAAGTGAAGCACCTAGCACCTCTGCAGGGAACACAACTGAGGAGCTCCAGAGAGATCCCACGAGCACAAACTGTATGGCAAGCTTCTATATTGCACAGCAGCACTAACGAATGAAATCAGGCTCCTTTCCAGTGATTAGGGCACAGCCACGAGCACTGAGCCGAGCAGAGCTGCCCTGCACCCGGTGCAAGATCAACGAGGGATAATCTGCAATGGTTAACATTACCTCAGAGATGCTAATCTCCCTACGCTCCCTCTATAGCCAAGGCAAAGACTCCTTCTGAGGGAGTATCAGAAAACCCCTGCCAGCTGATCACCTCTGCTTGAGGACAGCCTGGGGCGACACACTTTTTAAGGCTTAGGTTAACTTCAAAAGCTCCCAGCACTCAAGGGAATATGCTGAAAGTGAAAACCAAGAAAGTACCTTGCATTTTCTGTGCCTGGCTTAGCTGGGCTGATGAGTACAGACACATGTGGGAAGAAAGCACCTTGTCATTCCCTCAGCCTTGCCCGTATCCTCTGTGGTGCCAGAACTGTTACTGGAAAAAAAAAATGTGTCCTTCTCAGGCCCCCTCTTGGTGCCTCAGGAAATGTGAAAACACATCAGCAAAGCCTTCCTGCTCCTTCCCTGCCTCCTGCCTTTCTACCACGCAAGAACCAAGCACAATCCAGGCTGTAACCTTTAGAGGAGGAAAAATATCACAGACACATCTGCTTTTACAGCTAATTGGACACAGTTTTTGAAATGGGCAAAAGCCAATTGGATGAATAATAATAATTAAAAAAAAAAATCCCTGGCCCCTGGCTCTAGCTCCTACCGAAGCTCATGGCAAGCGTTCCTGCAACGCCAGGCAGGTGCGTAGGCACACTGAGAGCGGCCCGAGAGCACTCTGGCTCCTGGCACAAACGGTCCAGCTCTGTTTCTTCTGTTTGTTCCACAGGAACTTTGTGTGCGTGTTCAACAGTGAATCTGGCCCTCTCTTTAAAGCATGTTTAAAGCATGGTGGCCACTGATAGAACTAGAGGAAATGGCCAGAAACTAAAGCACCAAAAGTTCCACAGGAACTTAAGGATTTTTTTTTTAACAGTGAGGGTGACAGAGCCCTGGCACAGGCTGCCCAGAGAGGTTGTGGAGTCTCCTTCTCTGGAGATCTTCCAAACCCGCTTGGATGCAGTCCTGTGCCACGTGCTCTAGGTGACCCTGCGTGTGCAGGGGGGTTGGACTAGATGATCTCTAGAGGTCCCTTCCAACCTTAAGCATTCTATGATTCTATAACTCTATGTTAGAAAGCAAGGATTTTCCAAGGCATAAGAAATAGTCAACACAGATTCACAGAGGGGAAATCATGGTTAATCCACCTGATAACCTGGGATGACTGGCTGGGTAGATGAAGGGAGAGCAGTGGATGTTGTCTGCCTTGACTTCAGTTGGGTTGTCTCCCATAACATCCTCCCAGGTGACCTCAGGCAGCGAGGTGGAATGGCTGAACTGGAGGGTCCAGAGGGTTGTGTTCAGTCTAGTTGGAGGCCTGTAGTCAGCACTATCCCTCAGAGATCCCTAGATCCAGTCCTGTTCCCCAGACCTCGATGGGCTGGAGAACTTCATGAATTCAACAAAGGCTTTAGCAGCGGCGGTTGGATTAGATGATCTCCAGAGATCCCTTCCAATATCTTAACATTCTGTGATTCTGTGATTACCCCAGTCTCAAAAAGAAAACACCTATCTGCATCCTGCATTTTGTTTTCAACATCATCTTTTTTTTTTTTTTTTAATCACAGCAAAAAAGCATTTCAGAATACATTTTAAAAAACAATTTTCCATGTTCGCCTTGACTGGGTTTTTATCAGTACAGAACTATCAGTATAACACTGGCTTATTACACACTTGCTGCCAATACAATAACAGCTATAACAAGAGATGCTGTAGATCAAGATTATTTATTACTGTGAATGATTGCAGAGAAAGTGCTCGTTTGGGCTGAGGAAAGGAACGGCTGTTACAACCTTCCTGAAGGCTGTAACCTTCAGCCATTATCTTTTCCAGAAAGTATTAAGCTTCCCACCTGCACTTGCAGTACATATCCCAAGATCTTATCAGCAGACATTCCAAAATCTGCAGGGCTTCAGAGATTTTAAGAGAAGGAAAAGCTCATAATACACACAGCCCTTTCTTCTCATTTTTTTAATCACATTTTAGTTCTACTCAACTGAAGGAAAGTTGTTTCCCTTTCCTCTCACTGTTTACTAGATCTCATGGAACACAGCAACTTGCCCAGGAATGGTTACTATTACCCTTTCCTATTCAAACTGCTATTGCACAAATAGTGAAAGCACAAGGCACTTTCTTGATACAGAGAAAAGAACAAAGATATGATCTTAAAAGATCTAAATAGCACTTTTGTTTCTGTTCAAATACAGAGAGAAAAAATACTCCAAATTCTCAAATTTGCTTTGTTGCTTTCAAAAATATCTTTCAGTTTACCCTGAAATGATCAGCTCCCCTGGAACTAGTTATTTTTACTGCCTCTCTCACCTCCTTCCAATAATTCAGCATACAGTAGTGGAATACTAATCCTAATATATGCCACAACATAAGTATATAATATTTTGTAATAAACATACATTTATGTATACATATATATACTCACCACCATACCTTCTTCCCATTTGTTGTATGCAAACACCTTTTACATGTGTCTAAGCTCTCTGAAAGCAAACAGTGTGTATGTGTATTGCCATGCCCACAAAGCACACATTTCACATTAAAATCCATGCAAGTATGTTTGCATCTATCTATCTGATGCACTTTTAAGTGTTTTACCTTCCCAAAACTCCAGCTTCTCCAGATCTAATGACCCAAATCCTGTTCATTTCTTCAGGCATCCAGTCACAGTCAGGGTCTTCTTTCTCCACAAGCTTCCTCCCATCCCTGTAGATGTTACTGGCTCAAACCCCAGAATTCGTCATAGCTAGTCTTGCAACACTTAACAATAAGGTGAAGAGTTGATACACGGAGCTTGTTATCATGCAAAGGGAATATACTGAGCTTTCCAACAAGGCACTGTTTTTTTTCATCTGAAAAATGAAGGCACATGAGGACATTAACATGTCTCATTTTCACATACAGGAAAGTTTTTCTCAGGTTATTTTTAGAAGGATTTATTGGTTTTAATTTTGGTAGTTGGATCCTAAAAAAGGAAGCATGGCACATGGCCTCTTAAAGAGTTGCAAAACCCACTCTCAATAAAATTTAATATGCCTTGCCTTGGCTTTACTTTAATGTGTACACGTGTGGTGTGTGGTGGTATTAACATTTTTATCATCAATCATTTTGGCAGGCTCCTGCGTAATGCAACTGCGTCACACCTCTGCAGCTAGGACCTTTATTTTACAGTACCACTTATTTTCTGTGCGCTATGTGCATGTGTGCATAGCCACAAACACGTGTATCCACTGCAGCTTTTCCTCTTGGACATTATTCACTAGTAGTGGAACCACTAAGCACAAAAGGTCGGGAGAGTCACGGTGATACAAACTCCCCCTAACAGACCAGATTGTCATCCCAGAAAAACAGCAGCCCTGATGAAACCCTGGTGGTAGGTACTCTGGCTGCACGCTTCTCTGTGTGTGTGTATAGATACGTATATATTTCCAATCTGGTAATTCCTAATGAAACAAGATGGCCAGATCTTATGCTGCCGTAAATTGGTGAAGTACCAGGTAATTTGACAGAGCTATTCCTAATGAAACAAGATGGCCAGATCTTGGTGGAGTACCAGGTAATTTGACAGAGCTAGAACAGGTTACACCAGCTGAATGACTGGCTCAGCTGCTCTGGAAAGCTGTTCCAGAAAAGAATTTTGCTGCAATTTCTATGATGTGAATACAGCGCTGCTACAGATTCATTATTTACTGAGGATTTAGTGTAATTGGTGCAATCGGGAGAGTACACTATGCAATGAGGAAGGGAGAAAGCACCCATGTCATTCAGTCAGTCCCTCCAAAATGGTATCAATAGCCCAGAATCTCCCACAGAACACATTCTCCTTATAACTCCCATCCACCCATATACCAGAGAGCACAAAACATTCCTAATGACCAAGAACAAACTAAAACTGTTAGGACACAATACTGAAATAGATAAGAACCGTAGGATATCACAGGAAGCATGAGAGGCCCAAGCAGCAGCAGCATCCTAGGTCTCAGCAACAAGCAGGGAAGTTGCTCCTAGCCCCTGTAAGAGTCCAGGTCCCACTGGGGCACCACTCTGCATCCCGGATGCCAGAGAAGCCATCTGGAGCCCTGGCTTTCTGAAATTAAAATGCGCACAGCAGGCCCGTGCACCCATCATGGCTGAGTATTTGTACAGGCAGGTATTGACCACTGACATTTGGGCGAATGCTGTGGACCTTTAGGATTACAAACCCAACCTTCTACAGGGTGAGTTAGCAAGAGTCTGCAGAAGGAGACTTCAAGAAGGAGGGGTCTCATTAGTCAGCACGTCACTGCTAACCCACAGAGAAAGCTCACATTCCCCACAGCAAAAGCTATGAACAAGGTATACTCATTTAAAACAAGTATCCCTGCTTTGCCAAAGCCAGTTTTCCTTTAGGGAAAGTTTCTCATAAAGCACAGAGATCCATTACATTTGGGTTTTTAGTAAAGACAGTCAGATCAGTACAGCTTTGAACCTCCCATATGAGATACTTACTATGCTTTTCAAAGGAACAGGTGCATCTGAAAGCAGAATTAGATGGCTCATATTTAATCATTTAGAGTTATCACCCAAGACTGATTTTCAAACAATTGGATGTGAATTAGCCACAGGACATGGTTAAAAGGAAGTTCATAGAAAATAGAACACTTGAAATCTGGAGCCAAAATACATATGGCCTAATTTAAAAACAGGATTAAAGGAAATTCACAAAGTCATTTTGCTTCCAGATTTAATTAGTATGTTTAATATGTGAGATCACCTGAATCTACTTTTACTTGGTTTGTGTCCCATTAGGAGTTTCACAGGAGCAGTAATACAATTGAGTGGCCCTTGTCAGGGATGAAGCTTAGACTGCTTTGAAATAAATTGAATTAATTTGAAATGATTCTTTCCAGGTATGGCATTCTTGGAAACAGAAGTAGTGATAAGGAGGGAGGCCATCAAAAGTATAGATACATAGGCATATAACCATAAATATTTACTAAAATACTGCAACACTAGGAAACCTACTCACATAAGACTACAATTCACGGTACTCTCTGAATATATGTTAGCATTTGACATACTACAGTGGTAAGGATCCTCACACAGATTTTCCAACCCTACCAATTCCCTAAGATGCAAAAATTGTAGAGACTGAATCAGAAAATGTTGGAGGGGAGATTTGCACCCAAATGCTTTCCATGTACAAAACTGGCAGCAATTCCATGTCACTGGCCGGGTTAGATCCATGGTGGAGAAAAGGGGGCCTTTTTTGAGTGACATTCACAGCCTTTCCACTTGATTTCACTGTTGTTGATTGATTTTACATGGAAGTCACTCAGATTCTATCCTGCTGAGTAGCAATGTAAACCCCTAAATCGGATAGATAGAGCAGATTTTATACTGTTTTCCATACAAATGGTATAATAAATGCTTTAATTTCGTAGCTAAAATACGTAGCTAAATGTTACCACAGAGGAGGTAGAGGCAAGGGTGACAAGAATAATACCAGAAATACTAGTTCTGAGGTTAATTTGTGGAGACTCAGAACACTTAAAACCTGCACCCAGTGCCAGAGTCTAAAAGTGCTCAACTTTTCTGAAAGTGAGGCCATGCCTATGCACTCACATTTTAGCCTACTACGATATTTCTAAGTCCAGGCCCTGATCTGGCAGGATGATGAACATCTTCTCTTTTCATCAGACAAGCCTATGAAGAGATACTGAAGTGTGGGTACTGTAGAAGCCAGAGTGCAGCCACAAAGGCTATTTTGCCAAGCTAAAAGCAATCACTGCTGCAAGTGCCACGCAGCCCTACCCACTGCATTCAGCAGAACTTCAGTGAGGACTGAAGGCACTTGTCACTTCACAGGGGGCACTCAGTGTCTCACAGGCTCACATTGGCTCTACATATGGATGAGCTGAATATTTTTTGCTACAAGTATTTCTCCCCTTCCAGGCCTCCTTTGCTTGCAGTTGTGAAGGGTGAATTCATTGAAAACATCTGCGCTAGCAGAAATGTTCTGTGTGTTTTCCAAACCCCATCCCCGTGGTGGCTATGTAGAAACGCAGGAAAGACAGAAGTGCATAATGCAAGACTGTAAGCAAGAAACTGCAGAGTAGAGAGACGATGCTGCATGCTGGAGCCTTACCTTACATACCTAGAAGCTACCTGGGCTTCACTTAGCTTCCGCACTGTGTTCTCCTCTTCACTATGTAGCCAAAAGGTTACCACAGCAACTGCCACATCACATCGCATTGCTATTACCTCGGAGATACACAACACCTTTTAAACGAATTTTACTTAGCAGTCTGTCATGTTAAGTTCTGCACTTCTCCAAGTTGTTACAATAAAACAGACATGCTCCCCTTGGTATCAAGGCCAGTTCTGACACTGCTTTCAGGGATCTTACATAATTTATATTTCTCCCCGCACCTTTTCTTCTCTTCCTATTGCATACTTGCAGCAGTGAAGGACGGATGGCACTGTAATACTATGTCACGGCACCATGCTAAAGACACAAATGGGACGGATCCTGTGTCATTTCCAAGCAGTGGAGACTTACCTGGGAAAAGACTAATACAATATGTTCATGGTAATAAACTTTCATGAGCTACAAGAATTCTTCACATAAGGGAAAGGGTTTTTTTTTAATTGAGAATATCAGCTGTGGACAAGCTTCCAGTAAGGGCTGTGTAAGGACTCGCAAGGCCACCTGAGTCTCCTGCTCATCACTGTTTGCATGCCTGCTGCCTCCAAGTCCCATGTGCAGACTTTCCCCGGCCAGGGAAACCCCACATTACTGTCTGTCCCTGCATTCAGCCAACCCATCTCATCCACAGGCCACCACAAGTCCCATATAAAATCACAGAAGGTAAAGCTGGATGTCTCCTTGATGGCGTTGGGAGCGTCACGCTACTTCCTTCCCTTGAGTTGTTTGCGCGCCTGACAGGCCTGCTCCTTCTGAAGCATGTGAGCAGATCTTGCACTTGCTTTGCTTCCAGCATAACCTGTTCTGAAGGAACTGCAGCACAGTGAAACTGCATTTACTAGACTGCTGTAACAATTTGTTCCAACTATGGAATTTATGTTTGCTGACACAGCATCCACATCCCAAAACTGCCATGTGCAAACTGCAATTAAAGCTGTAAAAGCAACCTGGAATTAGACACCCCGGATAGACAGGCAAGGTACAAATGTAACACCAGACAGGCCGATAGGCGGGATTTAAAGCTGCAGCCACCTGAGAGAGATGTGCAGTGAATACACGTGTGAAGATGACCCAGCAGAAGCCGTGGCCAAAGTTGTTTTGACAGCGAGGCCGGCGGCTGGCAGGGCCTGCGGTGCTCTGGGCAGGGAGAACAGGCCCCAGCTGCACAGAGGCAGGAAAAATCACTGCCAAAGCCCCTCTGGGACGTCGAGGAGTGCTGGCTCTCTGCTGAGCCTTGTGCTCAGCGACCACGGACAACAAAAGTATGTGTAACCTGGCTAAAGGGCAGCAAACTGCCAGGAAAACAGAGCGGGGAAACAGGAGACTGGTAATCTGCGACTGTTTGAAGGACAATGTCCCCAGCAAGGTGGGGGTGAGGCCTAATGAGGAGGTAAGAATCCATCCAGGATGTTATCATGTCCCACATTAGCGCTCTGTGAATGAATTACCAGATGAAATTAGTAAAAGAACTGTGAAACACGTGGCCAGGACAAACTGCAGACAGACTAGCTCTTCTCCTTGTTTAGTCACCTCCGCTAAGAGGGTGGAAGAGAGGAAAGTGCAAGGGTTGTTCCCAAAGCTCACCCAAAAAGCAGCAGGCAGATCTGAGGCGACTTCCAGAAGTGGAGAGTATCCGTTACCTTATAATATCTTTGACCTTGGGAGCCACAGCCATGGATGAAGCACAGATATGACAGCGCCTCTCCCCAAAGGCCTTGCACCCCAAGCCACAGCGGCTGCAGGTAGCATCTCTGCAAGGCAATTAGAGGTCTGCAAGGGAGCTGCCACCAGGCTGCTCTCCAGCATCTCTTCACCAGCCAAAAAATCAGGCTGTACAAAAAATAATATTGAGTGAAATCTTCACTTTAACCTACATGTTGAATATCAGCGTCTTCTTTTTTAGGAAGTAGGAGGAAAAAAAATGGGAGGGGGGAAGAAGAAAAAGGAGAGAAATGATAAAGAAAGGTAAATAAGAAAAGCTCTATTATTGTCTCAAACCTAAATTCATATTGAACAATATATATTCTAAACTGAAAAAGTGCTTGAAAAGACTATTGGAGTTTCTGAGGGTTTCACTGAGACTGAGTAGCTGAGAAGCATGAATTATTTAGAAAAATACAGGCTGAAAGTTCCCGACCAAATACCCTGAACAATATATGAATGTGGATTTGTGTGAGATATGAATTCAATCTGGATCCAGTCCTGTGAGGGTCAATCCCATGTCATACAGTACAAAGCATAACCCAGAGATTAGAGAGAACTGAAAATAAATCCTTGTTCTGCTTTGGTAATTTTCATTTACAGAGATGCAAAGCACAAATATTTATAAACAATATTCTTTCAGGATTTGGAGGATACTCTTCCCTTACAAATAATTACTATTTAAAGAAATTCTGACCTCACTTAAATTGATATGCAATATGTGAGCATTCAGAGCTTTGTTGGAGAAAATAAATAGTATTAAAAATAAAATCAGCATTAGAAAACCCCAGGCAATAACACTAGCCAGTCAACATAGCAGGCAAAACACAGACTTGCAAGAAGGGTTCAGATAATACAGTGATGCAAGATGTAAAAGAATCTCCTTGCTTGGTTAAGATAGAACAACAACACTATTTAACACCACCAAGACAAGCACCTCCAGGCTCTTTTATTTAAGTACTAAGCTAACCTGGCTCTGTTCAGCACACAGAGTCTGTTGCTACCAGATCATGCTGAAGTCAGAGAAAGATAACTGGAGATTAAACTTTACAGATATTTCTGTTCCTGAAATTACTTCCCTTTCTATACTCTGCTGCTGGCTCTAGCCCACAAGTTTCTTATTCCCTCTTAATAAAGCTATGGCAATTCACCCAGCCGATGGTGTGGCCCTGAACGCTTTGTTGCCCTTGATACTGGTCTGTCCATCTTGCGCTATGGAATAGTTACCATGGCAGTGGCACACGAGGAATGTCTAGTGGAGCACGTGAGCAATTTGTGTCTGAAACACTGGAGAAATTGTTCAAGATCTATTTGTGCTGTTATCAGCCTTCAGACACCGCCCAGATCACAGCAGGCCAATCTCTGTCTGCGTGCCTTACCCCATGCACCTTTCTTTCTTCGTATTTCTCTGTATTTGCATTTGCAAATGAGCAATAATTCTATTGTTTGGGGGTGAGGGAGAAAGGAGAGGTGCTCATATGTTTTAAATGCTTCCTTAGCTCCCTATCTAAGTCACGTGTCACTCTGTCACTGAAAATCCCCTGCGGTGGATTTTTTGACTAAATGACAGCCATGGAAACCCTCACTCAGAACGGAACGCCAAAACAAAGACAAAACCCCAAAGACTGACACTTTTCTGTCCCGATGCTTTGGAATGACATGGTGTTTTCTGTCCCAAATGTTTCTCCCCTTGGGAAGCAAGTGACATTGGTTGTGCTCATAAGGCCTCCGAAGGCAGATAGGGGTGCACAAGACATCTGGTAACTTGATATTAAAAGGCAGAAGTTCCAGGCTCTGTTTCTTGACCACCTATCCCGAGCTTTAGAAATACATGAGAGACACCGTGGGAAGTGCAAATGAGGAAGGGGAGGCATGTGGTGGACTGGAGTACGTAGAAGCTCATGAATACAGGAGTGGAAGAAGTCTCTTAGAAATGTAAGGAGAAAACACTGACACAAACCCACTGAAATACCGCTGGTGCCTGCACAGATCTATGGAGAGCATTTTTCCGAGCAGACAAGGAATGCTAGGCAGGGGGTCGTGGTCTTTGGCTTGTTTTCCCATCTATACACATATGCTTGACTTTGAGTAAAAGATTAACGCGACAGCTAGGAAAATGTCCTCGGAAAGAACCGGATAAAATGCTGTTTGTACATGTCAGCTCCGGGCGGGCTCTGGCTCCGCGCGGCTCCGCGCACCTGCGCCGGGCGCTTTCCGCAGCGGGATAACCCCCTCCACGGCAGGGCGGGCGCGCACGGCAGCGCGCAGCTTACCTGGCACGCACATTCTTTCGGGCAATGCGGTTTGGAAACAACCTTCCACCTACTTTTTTTTTCTGCATGTGACGTACGTTGTTGCATGTTACAGAAAAGCCCCAGGTAAAGTAAATGGAAACTCTAACCAGCAGCTCTGCACCTGGTGTTTTTGCATTTCCCAACAGATACTACAGTTGCTGGAATGATGTGTGAATCTCCTACAACACCTTCTATTGACAATTTAGTTTAGGTGTGGCATGAGAGAGATCTGTGTTATTGATACTAATGACCCACAGCCTATTGCTAAAGAGAAGGAAGAAATGAACGGAGGGAATTTACAGTTTAAAAAAAGCCCACAAATATTTACATTCTATTGCGTTTGACAGCAAGCTACAGGCTTGAAAAGCTGCCCCACGGACTTGCTGACATTTTCATTTTTTTGTCCACCATGGTGGTAGACAGAACAGCAGGACTTTAACTAAAGCCCATCTTTATAGATACCAAAGCTCTGTTGCATTTTTCTCTTCTGCTAGGAATTTGTGATCCCTCTGAGTGATGTTGTAATGCAGTTGGCCCGAGTCCCGCTGCAAGGAATGCACTGGCGCTCAGTAAACCACCAGCACTAACCGCAGTCTCCCTGCAGCTCTCACTAACCTGGCAGTTCAGCTTCATTTAGTAACATGACTGAAAATGAAAGACATGCTCCCTTTCTCACTGCCTTCCTTATTTTATTTTATTTTATTTTATTTTATTTTATTTTATTTTATTTTATTTTATTTTGGGCAGGGGGAAGGTGTGCCTTTTCTGGAAAAATCAGAGGCTATTTCTTACTGAAATTAAGCAGATCCCACAGGAAGAAAAGAGACCCATTGCATGTAATTCAGGCACAGCCTTCAGCATTTCTGCTTTACCTGAAGCCTGTAAAGCACAAGTCACAGTCCATTTTCCGTGTGCTTCTGCTTTACCTGAAGCCTGTAAAGCATAAGTCACAGTGGAGAGGAATGCTGATATGTGGGAACTGACAAAGAAGCATGAGGGAACCAATGTTCACCTCTTCATCCCATCCAAATCTGTTGGTGAATCATAGGGTAAGAACCTGACCTCACCCATAAAGTTCCGTGAAGATTAAAGGAACTTCCTTATTTCTCCTTGCTCTGACTACCAGCTTTATTGGCTGGAGATGAGCTGTTAAACCACCCTGCTAGGGGAGAATGAGTACAAGCCTTGTCAAGGGCTTTGACAATTCAGCTCTAGGAAAGCATGAGCTATTCCTTTTGGTGAGTCAAAAGCAACTGGTCCTCATACTGGGCACATCATACAGGTGCTGTTGGCTGAGAAAACAAACATACTCAACAACATCAAATGTATTTTCTTGTGGGAACAGTTTGGAGCCCTGAATGAGAAGGTGATGTTGCAGGAAGTTGGCCCTCAAGTGATGTTTTTATCTCACCTAGTCTGCCAGCACACAAGGAAACACCATGTAAACTAGTCCTCAAGAGCTGGAGAAAAATTAGAAAATTCTAAGGCCCACTACATCCTCCTGTAAAAAGTAAGAAAAGGGAAAACAGCTTAAGCTAACAGGATTTTTGCAAACGGAATTGCTTTCTGGGTTCAAGTGACTAAAATAGTCCTAAGAGTTTTGGTCCTTGCACTGGGCGCAGCTCTCAGTCTCCCGAGGCCCTGGCCCCTGGGGTTAGTCACTGTCGGGGCACAGCACGTCCCCTCCCCAAGGGGCTACCAGAACACAGGAAACAGGCACAAGTTGGTCTGCCCCGTGCTGTAGTCTTGCTTCTATTTTTTTCCTTCTTTGCAGCTGCAAAATACAACTGAGCAAGTTAAATTCCACTTCCCTTGAACACGGAAGCAAGCAACACATTTTGTCACATGGCCGCATCAGCATATTGCAACAAGCGTGGTCACCTGGCGACACAGTTCACTCGGAGATTTGGAAGGAAAATTTCCTTAGGGCAGGTGACACTGGACATCTGGCAGCCTTTTACTTTTGTTCTGAGAATAACACCTACATTGTAGGGCATATTGCCAGAAACTACACCTACCTGGGATGTAGCCAGCCCGAGATGAAGGGAAACACCAAATCCAAATGGATGATTATCTTTTACTGAAGTTGTTCAGCATAGAGGTACCTGGGAACATATTAGTTCCCCTGAGGTATTCAGTGCTGTTTGTTAAAATCAGGCAACTAAAAAAGTTAATCGGGTCAGAGCCAGGCTTGCATATGCTTTCTCCACGGGGATTATGAACCACTTGCCAAATATTCAGATTGGGTAATTGCTACCTGGATTACCAAGGGTATGCAGCCCAAAAGAAAATAACTGCTTAGAGTTTCTGATAGATTGCATCACTCCATGCCAAAGTATATGGCAGAATGAGAATCATCAACACATGATGTAAGGATACAAGCTTGTCGTTTAGACAGCAGAGTTGAACCCACTGTGGCTGGCTGAGGCAGAAGAAATATTAACCCTCCTACGCTGTTTATAGGAAAGCAATAACTTCATTCTGGACTCCAGAAGCATTTGTGGAATCCAGAGATTCCCCAAAATAACATTCCTTTTCTTAGAACGCGGGAGACAAACATTCATCCCTGCTTCAAAACATAAATTTGACCAAAGCTAATTTTACCCCAGTGTCTAGCTATGAGATCATTGTTCTACCAGTATACAAAAGTTTAGCCTCGTGCTGCCACATATTTTATGATCAAATACAACTTGGAGCAAGGCCTGTACTGTCCATCAGGGCTACTGCTATGTGATAAAACAAAACAAACAAACAAAAGTTCATAATCTGCTGCATTTAACTGTAAAGCTCTGGTGAAACTCTGGTTCCTTTTAACAAAAATACCAAGATACATGGGAAGAATACAGCACTCAGAATGTTACAACATAATTGTAATGTAGGGATATGAGATCCCTGAAGCATTTAGAGCTGCTTTTCTTCTTTGTGGCAAAACAGTGATACAGTCGGGGAAGAGAGCAGAAATTATTCAAATCTTCACTCTATTCCAGGCAGCCATGCATACAGTGCTGACTCAGGAGCAAACATGAAAACGCAAGAGCCATGAGGGAACTTAGAAATCCAATTGTACATCTCCCAAGGGGAGTCATTACAACAGTGTCAAACAGGCCCTAAGTAGGAGGAATGAATAGGTGGGGGGAGGGCAGGAAAAGGAGGGGGAAATATCTGATAAGGGCAGAATAAGGCTGCTAGAATAGGCGCTCAGTCAAATCAACACACTGAGTATTCAACTCGAGTGTGATCCTGAGGTTTTTAAGGAGGAAAGTGATAGCACATATCAAAAGTTAGCATGGAAGTCACAGTGCAAAAATACTAAAGAGACAGATAGCATTAAAATACACGATGCAGGGCTCACTTATCTGTGTCCTTAGAAGATTATACTCCTCCTTGTTTTGTTAGAGTTTTAGAAGTAAAAAATTAATTTTAGAAATAATTCCCAACAAGCAAACAGACTCAAAACTAAATCTCAAACAAAGCAGGGAGACAGACTTATTATTAGGACTTACTCAAGCTACTAAACCTCATTATTCAACACAGCAATGATGTTTTTCCTAATTGTGTAATAAAGTTTTATCTTACTGTACAGTAAAACTTACACCAAAATATTACTGTAGAAGGAAGATCACAGAGCTTCAGTGACAGGCTGAAGCTTGGGAAAGACACGTGCATATTAATATTTAACTTCAGAATGTATGCAAACTACTTAAATAACACTGTGCTGGTCTTCTATATGGGAAAATGGATAAAGTCATAAGCTTTCATTTCACCTTTGGGCAGATCATCAAATTAGCACTTAAATTAATGATCCAATTAATCTCTATTAAATAATTTGTCAATATGAATGAAAATACTTCAATTTAAGATAATCCTGTTGTTGTTCTTGTTGCTTTCTTTCTTTTATTACTATTATGGATAGCTTTTTTATGAAAACTTAAATCTCAGTTCCCTGAATCTGGAACGTATGCAAAATTCAGATCTTATATCAGGCCCCTCTTGTGAATGCATAAAAATGCTTCTTTATCTTTTGTGAAAATATCTCTTTTTTGAGACAGGAGCTCCAGATTCCACTCCTCCCATTCACACTGAGGAGAACATTACTCCCTAAACAGTACCACTCAATCCAAAACAAGCAGTGAGA
Organism: Tinamus guttatus; assembly: GCF_000705375.1. The sequence goes on along the minus strand of NW_010589229.1, from coordinate 121,613 downwards.
TATCCAAAACATCCCTTAGTTAGAGAGAGTACCTCTTCCTAAGCAGAAAAGAGGGAAGGAGAATAGATTCAAAGTGACTGTATTCCAGCAGATATACCCCTTCTCCAAGTATGATCAAATTTATGAGTGTTCCCTGAAAAGAAGCACCAGAGGAACATGCAAGGATTGTAAGGCCACAGAATTAGGTCCCACAAGTATTGCTGTTTTTCATTATAAAGCTGTTACTCTTATTAAAAAGTAATTCTTTAATGTATTTCATGCTCTGTGATGAACTCTTCTAATACTGACCTCAGTCTGAACAGCCTTAATAATAGGGCTGTGGAAGTGTTGCTGGAGGCAGGTCTTGTACGGCTGTCTTCTCTCTTTTGGCTTTGCAGAAAGATACTACTAGAAGCAAAGAAAGGCCATAAAACTGAAGCCACCATTTCAAATCAAAAGGGTTTTAGTGCTTGTGTCAAAGGGACCCAAGCATTCTCAGCAGTGACTATAGCAACTACCTGGAGAAAACATCCCTACAGGCACAGAATTTAGAAAGAAAAGACACCCTTCTCTAACAGATGTCAGAGTTGGTTTTTCATTCGGTCTTTCTGATTGAAGAGGGAGAAGAAATGAGTGTTGTGTAAAGGAAGAAGAGGGGTAGGACAGAAAAATAGTTGAGAGAGAAGAATGGTCCAAAAAAGCAGGGCAGAGGGATGAGAGAAATGGGAGATATCTGACTTAGAGTAAGGATGAAGCAGGGCAGCTGCTACTGTGGCAAGATGAAGTGTCATCTTCACCAACCCCACACTGCTCTGTGCGGTGGCAAATCCCCAGTCCACTCACTCCTGGATCTGCCCCTTTGGCAGTGCTAGGTGACAAAGCTCACAGTGTTCTGTCAGTCCTTGTGGTTGTGGTTAGGAAACTGCCGCATGTTGGGTCTCAATAGAAAAAGTATTTTAATACAAGAAAAACAGGAAACTCAAGCACGTTTTGGGTCTAATTCAATTTCAGTTCCCCGATTCCTTTATTTTCTATGGACAAAAGGCATGTAACAAAATTATGAACTGGGACGTGAAGAAAGCAGAACTGTGCACATGACAGATAAAGCTGGCTCATTATGTGAAAACTGAAGCCATGCAAAACATAAATTCGGAGCAAATTAAAACACCTCTCATCCAAAAACCAGTTGGGTCCACTCAAGCACATCCAGGCACCTGGACACAGTTTGAACCGAATGTATATGAACTGGCACAGGTCATGGTTTCACAAGAGCAGACCAGATCATTAAAAAATGCAAATATTCTTTCTTCATTTTAAGCTGAAAGCAACCTCGGACTTTGGAATCTCTAGACACAACGTACAATGCACCAGTTCAATGTCAGCCGCCCTACAAGAGCATCAGTGCATTTTAGTGCTAATGTACTAAAGCATGACACTAGCTCAAGATAACCACATTCTATTGAGAAACATAACAATAGAAATAATGGAATAAGCACTTCATGCAATTTGCTAGGAATGTAGTTTGGAGACCAACAGCCAAAACAAACTGAAATGGCAAATGCAAGAACTCTATTTTGAAGAAATGATCTGCAAACAGACTCAGCAGCTTTACAGGGGGTCATATTTTCCACAAGGATAAACTGTCCTTGAACAATATTTTCACTGCTCTGGGTACTAACGTGCTTTCTTTTCCTATGGATTGTTCTCCTCTCCTTCTCCTTGAGCAAATATTTACTGTGATCAATAAAATTTTGCTCTCCATTTATGAGTTAAATAGCATCACGTTCCCATACAGTATGTTTCATATACCCAGAACATATGTGCCCAAAGAAAATGACATTTTCGAAACTACTTCTGATGGAATTATTTTTAAGGGATTGTACTGATTGCAGATGCCAGTGCCGATGCATTGATATATTTAATTTATTTGGATATTAGATTTGTAAGTGGGAAGAATGAACTATCCAGCTCAAAAAAGGAGGTGACATTTTGGCGAGATAAAGCTCTTTGTGTGTATGTGAGAAAGGGATGCCTGATAATAACACCTGTGAGCAAACACATCATCTTCACAGGAACTACTGACATGCTTAATTTTAAGCAAGCAACAAAAAGGTATTTTTAGTGAAATTATTCATACACATTGGCATATGTCCAAGGGGTTTACCAGGTCAGAGTGTAAGCAGGCAAACTGCAGCCTGCAAGATGCCAGCAGAGTATTAGCGATAAGTGTACCTTGGTCCGCGATCTGTTATTCATTCACCTATTTGCTGTTCATCATCTGAAAAATTCCTGTGAATCAGTCAGGAACTGAAAGCATTGTCATATGTGAATCAAGAACAGTGTCCAGTGTTTTGGAAAAAAAAAAAAAAAAGGTAAAGACTGTGCAGGTGGGCACATATTTCCTTGCATAGACTGGTGACCACGTGAAGCTCTCGCCCTCCTCAGCCCACGGCTCTGAACGCAGGAACAG
>NW_010589229.1:96572-119058 GCF_000705375.1 Tinamus guttatus | reverse complement strand
CCGGGCCCGCCGGCGTCTGTGCCCGGTTCGTATTGCTTTGAGGAAGTCGGGGACTGGGCGCCGCGCTTGGGCCCTTCTCACTGAATTCCCCTTCAGGAACGCAGGGGCAAAGAGGAAGACATCTTCGGTGAACACCTGCAACCAGCAGTTCCTTCCTCTGGCACTTAAATAGATTTTCCTCAGATTACAGTAAAACAAGACACCGTCTGTTCCCCTTCATACACCCCAAAATACAAACAGATGTATTAACAAGAAAGACGGTGAGGGCTTCCGCAGGGAAGCAAAAGCAAAGCTTCGTAGGGCATTAACATCTCCACCATCGCTGGGTTTAACCCCCAGATCACAACTCATGCTCCGCAGCAGAGGCTCGCTCAGCATGCCTGAGGTCCCTCATGCACAGTGGGCATGAACACAGACACACATGTTCTCATGTCTGGAGAATTCTTCCATTTGGTCATAGTTTTATGGACCTCATCTTGAGCCTACTCATTTGGACGGGGGGGCTCACTGGCCATGGGCTATTCCAGAGTCTGGTAGATGGTCGCTGGGTAGAGAAAAAGGCACCTGCACCCACCGTCAGTGTCACAGACAGATTGAGTTAGCCTGTATGGCCTCCCAGTAACCTAATTAGCACTAGACATAACTTGGTTTAGGGCCTAGCTAAGTCTGCAGTTTGAAATGATTAGCACAGCCATGCTTTATTTTCTATTTGACATTTATGTTGGTTGTGGACAAGCTTTGCTCTTAGGAGAGATAACCAGACCTGGACAAAGGGACAGCAGTGAGACAACTATCAGCCTGAGGCCAGCGGTGCGGGAAGTGCTCACCTGGAGGTGGGAGCAAGGAGGAATAATGAATCAGCACCAGCACTTGGTCGGATTTAATCTGCAGAACAGAGATGCCTGTCTCACGTGAGCAGGGCACATGGAAAACTGCCTGCGACATCCACCCTGTACTACGAAATATACTAAATGCTGCACATCGTAACACAGAGTCCTAGGTGTCAAATGCCAGGTGAAGTTTAAGCAGTGAGAAAATACGTTCACTACAAGCACAGCAAAACCCAGCAAAAACTACTGGCTTTGGCAAACATGCAGAACACATAAGGGTTTGCCTGGAATAGGAGATGTGAAATGCAGGACTGCCAGAGCGGGTGGTGACAGGGTCAGGGAGGTGCTGCATGGCCAGCCAGGCAGAAGGAAGAGCCTACGCTGTAGGCCGAAGCTCAGAGGAAATCCTGATAACTTTGAGAGCGAAAATTTCAGATCCAACAGGTCAAGAAAGGGGAACTACACAAGACAGTCATATCACAACTTACAGAGGACCTTCTTGCTCACTGGGTTGCTAAGTTCTAAGGTATTTTTTACTTAGCCGCAACCATTTAAAACACAAACACCTGTATGACAAACATATTTGAAAGCTGTATCATCTGAAATGCTCTGTCTCGCTTGAGCAAATTAATCTCCTGCTCATGATCAAAGATCTTCACTTTCATTTTATGATGACTTCATTTCCAAACTTGTAACTTCACAATTTGGCTATTATCGAGCAAAAGTCAAAATACTAGTTCGCCTGCACATGAAGCAATATATACAAGAATGTCCCTCTCTAACCAGATTGTAGTCTAGCCACAGGGCTGATTTCAAGGCTTTTTCTGACACTGCTAAGAAGCGATAGTAGGCTGAGTTAGACAGCAGTGGCAAGCAGCCAATTCGCTGGTGAGAGAAGAAAGGGACCCACACCTTAGTCTCTGCCCAGCATCCCCATATGCCTGGTTGCTTTTGTATGAATAAGATTTCATTGACTTCCATAAAAAAGATGCTACTGAACAACTAGTAGGAAGTCATTAAGCATTCTAAATGACTAAAATAGAGATATTGTTGTCAAAATAACACTGAATAATTGCAATTTGTGATGCATGAGCTTTGCTGTGCCATGTATGTTAACTTAGTAAATTGCAAAATTAATTCAGCCACAAAGGGTCTCCCAGTCATCTGTGTAAATTAGTCCAGTTATAGTGCTTTATACTTTAGTATTGCCTTTAATCAGAGGATCTCAAAATACATTTGTGATCCATAATTAATAAGACATGCTATAGTGCAACCATATAGGTGATTATAGCACACACTGGATGATCCATTGCACTTTTCTACACTTGTAGCACAAACTAATGAGTATTGAGGAATAAACAGTAAGCTCTGAGCACTGCCTTGTTTCTCATTTACAAATGAGCTAGACGTGAACATGCATGTCCCTGTGTCTTCATCTTTTCTGGCCTTCCTTGTGCAGGTACAAATGACACACAGGTAGAAGCATATATACAGCTTAGAACAATCTAGATACCTAACTCTTGCAGAGCAAAGAGTAAGGGAAATAAAATGGATGTGTTTGTGTACACGTGTGGATGCAAGAGCTGCAAATTAGTACATCAGATAGCAGAACCATGTAACATCCGCAAAGCAGACATGTAAGCCTAAAATTTACCATTTGAGAACAACTGCGTAATTAACCTGCCCTGCTAATCACACTGAAGATTATTCATGGTAAAAGAGATCTAAAAATACAATCTATCTTTAAGATATCATCATATATCATCTTTAAAGAATAGAAGGAAAGTTATTATTTTACAGGTAGTAAAATCATTATAAATAATGATTATATAATATAAATATCATTACTGTGATAGTAATCCCAGACAGCAGGAGAATGACTTTACACACGCAGTACAGTTACACTGTTAGTCCATGACCACACCGGCAGTTGCATCCAGCCAAGTTACTACTAATTCTGCTTATAATACCAGTGCCTAATGACTACTGAGACTGGAGTCCCATTGTACTAGGTAGGCTCTACACACCAAACTGCAACCAGCCGCTGCGTGACAAAGTCACAGCCTAAACAAACAGGAGTGATGGAAGCTGGAGGAAAGGCAGTAACAACAAGCAAATGGATTACGTGATAGAAGCAACTTCAAAGGAGTTGCTTTTCTTTTTTCTTTTTTTTTCTTTCTCTCTTTTCTTGGCAAGGCTTAGATAAGAGTTTAGATAAGCTGAAAAAAGAAGAGATACCAATGGGGAAAGACATAAGGAGAAAATGGCCAGAGAGCTGAAGGTAAAACAGGACAGACATGAAACAAATATGAGGTGAAGGGAATGTGGGGAATAAGAAGATGCAGAAGGGAGAGAGCTAGAGCTCAACTAAAGAGAACAGGGCAGAGAAAATCCTCCAGAAGTGCAGCAAGTTCTCATAGTTCTCATAGCACCTAACAGTCCCTACTTCAGCAGCTCTGGTAGCTCTTCCTCTCTGTGGTTCAGAGGAGGCACCATTTGTGTCCTAACATCCTCTGAGCAAGAAGTGCTCCCTGCACTGTGCTGAGGGAAGGGGGAGGGATGGGCACTGGCCAGAGCCCATCTACTTCCCCATCTCCTCATACAGCCATCTCTGCCTGAGCTGCATTTGCAGCTGCTCTTGCCAGCTAGAGTGCTCGCCACAAGGCCAACCACAAGCCCAAACTTCTTCTGTTCCTAGTTGGTTCACCGCTTTTATCTCACACAACAGGCCTGTTGTGAACGTACTGAGAACACATTGATCACTCCTGCTTCTATTCCACATCTAGGCCATTTCACTTTCTGGTTAAACTGAGCAGAAATATATGCAACTGATAAGTGAAGCAGAGAGGAAAGAGAAGGAAAGATGCTCATGTTGCTGGCTCATCACCTACACAGCCTTTTAGGCAGGAATACTGACAAACACAATTTCCCTAAAAGCTGTTCTTGTTAAGCCCAACTGAATTTGAGGAAAAAGTTTCTACTGTTATTTTTTTTTTGTGAAAGCATTTACAAAACCAAAATTTCTAAGTCTATTCTGTCTACCAGAGACTTACGTCATACACCCATTTCCTGCAGGCAAAGGACACATATGCAGCAGCAGATCATGGTTTACCATAGCTCAAAGTAGAAGATGGAGGCATTGCCACTTACCTCCACATCCCAGTCCCCTTGGGAGGTGAGTGGAGTTCAAGGAGATGGACGTGCAACCATTTCTTGTGGTATCTTGCCAATCTTCTGCCCTTGGGTCTGTTATGATTAATGTTGATCCACCACCTGGAGTCTGTCTTGGCTGTTAACACTGTTTTTCATGGCGAGCAACCATAGTAAAAATGTGTAATGGATCTCCACCCACATTTTTGAAGAGTTGTGGGACTGCTGGAAAGATGAGATGAAGTTAAACTGGGTCCCAGTCCACACCACGCAACCGAGTCTCCTGTGAATCAGCGACTGCTCTGTTGAAGGACTTGCAGCAAATAGAGTCTCTCTCTCTTGCTGGCCTATTAGAAGTAGCAGCAAGAAAGGAGTTACAGCACAGTCACTTCTCAGCAGGACACAGGAATGAAGAGCAGGGTATTTACTGGTTCTAAGATATTCTGGGTCTTCTTCAATAACGAGTTTTCAGAATCCATCCAAAGGATACGTGATATATCTCACTGCCCCTAAAAGGATGATCTTGAAACAAGAATATCAAAGGTAGAGCAGCAGGTTTCTAAAACATTACAAATAGTTTTGTGCAAGTCATCATTAAAATGGCCATTCGTGGGTAAGAACAAAACCCCAAAGAAAAGTTAGCCCTCAAGTGCTTTTGAAAGCTACATGCCCGCGTTAAATAAAACCATTCCAACACAAACGGCAAACCATTTCCAACATCCAGAGCCAGAGATCATATAAAGCTATCAGAATAGATTTGTACTGTAAAGTTTCTACTGAAATAAAATCATGCCTGGTAACACTGATACAGTACATACTATAGGAAGGTAAGTCAATGTTATCATTACCCTCCCCTGCTGCCGCCATGGGCAATACTTAAGACAGGTAATCAAAGCAGACAACATTTAACAGAATATCAGAAATATTTATGATATCTTTAAATGATTGCAAGCCTAAAAGCTAGAGCACTGATGATTCAAAGTACAAAAGCAGAGTTTTGACAGCACTCTATGGAAAGATAATTTTCTTTTTTCCTTTTGGCATACCACTGTCAGATCTCCTGCATGAAATCCAGCCCTATACTAAATATACAGACCATGTACAACACACATATGCACCCCGAGGCACCCAAACCTTCAGCTATTGTAAACTATTGTAATTTTCTTGACTTCTGTGCTCCAGCAACTGAATGCAGCATTTGAGTATCTGGCCTAAGGAGCATATTCCATCAGAAACAGAAAGAAGTCCGTTTTTAAGATAGCTTTTGACGGATTAACAAGGTTGTGTTGTTTTTGAAATGAATATCACTTTTAGTTCATGACTGGTCTTCAGCATTTTTATATAATAACAACCTCCAGTGTTCATCTGTAAGGTGTTCAGGCCAATGCCAACATACATTTTGCCAGACCACTGGTGTTCAGGGCTTATAAATTATTATATAATAAACTATTACATTCCATTCACTAAACTAAAACCTAGAACTGAGAGTTTTCACTTCAACCCACAGAAATACTTATTATGGGCTGAAGATGAAATTATATGGCTATGGCTGAGAGAGGATCTTGCTTCATAATAAATACTATTGATTCATACGCTTTTCTCCTCCTTCTCCAAGAGACACTTTACCCTCTTGCTGACACTTCACTCTCTTGCAGATGTGAAGAATAAGGTCTGACTGAACGACAGAGTTTGTCCATATCTTCTCGTTCAGACACTAGAGTGGGTAGGGTGGTATATAATAAACTTAAATATAAGTTTACTAAAGTTTACAAAACAAAACTGCTATTAATATAGCCTGGTGGGTTTCCTTTTTTACTTAACTGGTTCATAAGAAGACTCACCTACTCATCTGTTCATTCTCAAGAAATATAAACTCCCTAATTCATTGCATGTTTAATTGGAAATGTCATGCCCCTGTGATGTATCCAGAGTCCTACCACCCAAAGAAGCACTGCAATTTGATGACACATGAAACAATTTCATTAGGGTGAGAAACTTCTAGGTATAAACACTGAAAATTTTTACAAGGAATGGTCAAGTGCTCCTTGAAAAAACTGCTCTTAGAGCCCCCAGAAGCTGGTACCGTTCCTCTAAAAGAGATGGCTGTCCTACAGCAGAGCTCCACTTCATTCCTACTGCAAAGACTAATAGGTTAATTTAACCCAATGAAAGCTCTTTACTTGAAGATGGCTGGCATTGCCCTGAAGCAGATCTCACCTCTCTGTCCTTACCGCTCTGTGGGAGCAACAGTATCCAAAAGAAAGCTGTTAACGAGCAACAAAAAAGGAAGGAACATGTGAAAGCAGTGTTGCTGTTTCTATAGTAGGCATCCTAAAACGCATCCGAAAACACAAAATACATCAAGCAGAGATAAATCTTCAGGCAAAACCAATTTTTGCCTGGCAATGTGTTCCTTTTAAAGGTATAAAACAATTGCAATGAAAAGCTACTCTTCCTTTAAACCAAAGGAAAACTAGGGGGAAAAAAAAGGCTTGGAGAGAGATGTGATTCTAGCAATACAAACCTTGCTGATACCTTGCTTGGTGATGCACTCTGGAATAAACTGGCATAAAGGTTCTGGAAGTTACTTAAAAACAGTGGATCTCTCTTTTTATGATAGTATTACGATTGGAAGTTAAGGGAAAAGACAGTAAATTTCAACAGTTAAATCCAAATTACAGGTCCCTTAAGAACAGTCCTGAATGGTAACTTGATGATATAGTTTGACCATAGCTATTTTTTGCCTTGGTTTGTCTTTCTTTCCTGTGAAACTTTGCAAATTATGTTTTTTTTAATAGAAGGCAGTTTCATGTTTTTTTGGTTTTTAGTTTTCTGTATTACTGCCCAAAATGCTGAGTGTTCTGCCCATATACACAATTTTCAAATTCAGTTTCCAAGGCTTTCTGCTGGAAAATCCAATTACCTCTAAAAATTCTGTTTTCAGTGGAAAAAAATCTGTCCTGAGCTTCTCATCTTTTCTCAGATGGACCTTATTTCAAAATGGCAGCAACTTGTCACCTTTTAGTCCAAATCTTGGAATACATACTCACTACATTTTTCCAGTTAGCCAGATCTCAAAGAGAAGGAGACATTTCCATGGAGTTTGCATTGACCTGTAAATTCCACCTGTAACTGTGGATGGAAGTCACCAGATTATGAATGCAGTGGTGGACTTTGCAGGAAAGAAGGCTTGAAAGAGTAGGGGAAAACCGTGTAGAAAAATAATCCTTTCAAAGAGTTTATGAATTCTATTTAGCTCTGCCATTTCCTTACTGTCAACAGATCTCAAAGCAAATACAAATTGTGCTGTTCAATAGTGGTACAACTGAACTGACTGCTTAATAATCCCCTGCCTTTCTTATTTTAGTATTAGGCCTACTGCAAATTACAGTAGATACCTCCGTTCAAACCGATGCTGCATAACATGGACAAGAAAAGTCGTCACTGATTTCCAAAGGGCATCTGCAGAAGCAAGCAAGATCAGTCCAACAAAATCAGTCACTGAACAAGGTGCCTGCAGATTCCAGTCTGCAGATGTCCCTTAGCTGTGATCTCCCTCTTGCCTGCTGCTCCAAAAGTGGGTCTTTTCACATCAGAAAATAACACTTAGGCCAAATTGTGGAGTGGTTTTACAAGGTGGAAAGCACCAGCTAGGGGTTAAAGATAGGCCAATAAACTTGTCTAACTTGCACCAAAATAAGATTGAAACCAAAGTCAACTGAGGTGAAGGGCAAGTGCATTAATCGCCTGTATTAACAAGGCTCTCTGTGCCTGTGGCAGTATTCTGCCACAGGCAGGGCATTTTGCTGTAAATAAGACAAATAATCAACAGTTAGAACAAAAACGAATTTTTCACCAATTTCTTCTACCTTTCATTAAACAAGTAATTTGATTTTTATTAAGCACTCTCAGAAGTCCGCATAAGCCTGTCTTTATAACTGTGCCTGTTTACACAGCATATATACACACACAAACATATCGCAGCCTGGTGAGTGCTTGAAAAGGAACTTCAGCCAGTTTTGTTCTTAAGTGATAATCAAAGAAATCCTCCGTCACGTGTTGCTGCAGTGTGAGTTGGCCTTACCAGGATGAAGAGTCATGCAGATGTTACCCAAATGCTTCCATTAACTTAATCTTCCTCAGAAGAGCCCTTCTGCTGCCAAGTACTTAAGAGTGTCACTTGGGATTTAGATGCCATTTTTGTTCACTACTGAAGACTGGTCATGTGTAGGAATCTGCAGCCCTGATAATAGGGTTTACAGAACACAAGGAAAATAGATTACTGACTGCTAAAAACATATAAAAAATACAGTGTTACCTTTTAATAGTCATAAAGCACTTTATGGCATCAAAGTCTTAATAATTTCTTTTTCCTTTACATTTTCTAGATTATAAACTCAGAACAAATTAAAAATCACAATAATAATTAGCAGAGATGCTAACTCTGCTGACTGATACAGGAAAGAAACATGAAATGTTTCCTTTACATTATTATTTTTTTAAATATACATTTTGTGTTTGGAAAACACATTGGGCTTTTTCAATTGTCCTAGCATTTGTTATCTCAGTAATGCTGTTATCTCAGTAATGCAACCAGTCTTACTTTTTTCCTTTTTTAAGTCAGTTGTTATGTGGGAAGATGTAGTAGTATGAAATAGCAGGAAATAGTAAGAGTAAATTTAACTTTAAAAATTTAGCATGTGTTTTCTAGAGAAAAGATTAACTCTTTTTTCAACTGTCTTTTTATCTTCATTTTTTTGTCTTGCATTCGTTTCAGCCAAGCAATTCCAACAGTTCAGAAGGACAGATGTTCCATTTCATTCTATTCCCAGACAAGTCACTCTGTAAAATTACATCGCTCTTGAAACATTAGTACAACAGCTTAAAGACTATCAGAAGTTTTAAAGGAGAATTGCAGAGAAAAAAAATCAGCCCTTATGTTTGGATCTACTCTCTATACTGGATGTCCCTTAGTAGTAGGACTACTCATCAGAGAGATACAGTTTTTAATTTATTTTCCATCTTGTGGTTCTTCCTGGTTTGCATCAATATGAGAACTTCAGTCCATACAGAGTATGTGTTTTTGTGATATTCAGGAGCAATGTGGTCTGAGATATGCTCAGTGAACTACGGCATACCAAATATATTTCACATGGAGGAAAAAAAAAAAAAGATTTAAAATACACTACTAGGCTGACTGGCTAATCAAAATGTAGTGGTAAGGAAGACCAAACAGCTACATTTCCTATCATCATCACTGCGTATCTGCTCATGCTCATCCAGTTCTACAGCTAGGCAAGGGAGAGGGAAACCTTTGCTCAGTGCTCCCAAGAACCCACATCGGTTCTTCCTGAACAGCTAGGCAAGAGCCGAAGAAATAAATACAAAGTACCAAGAAAGGAAGGTTAAACATTTAAAAGTGGACCCTTAACGAAGTGAATGGCTCTCCTCCACAAATCACTCCATATGGGTGCATTTATGTTACTGCTTTAGCTGGGATCAGCAGTGCACTTTGAAAGCAAACCTCCCAATCCTCCCCATTTACTGCATTTGAGCTCACGTTGCAGAGTGGCCTTGGAGCGCACAGGGTTGTTTCCTTTTGTGTCAAAAAAAGAAAAGATACATTCCTGGAGAGCCCTAAATTTCTCAATTAGATTATTAACATTCAGGCTACATGACTAGGCCATCATTAGGCTGAAGTAACCCACTCAAAATGTACATAGCGTGGGCCTAAGGTCCACAGCACCAGTTGTTCCTTCCTACAAATCTGCTGCTCTTGGTTGGCACTGTTTGCACTACAACATGGATATAACAGCCCTTATTGCATCGGATGCAAGCTGCATTACCCACATCCTCTTAGGTCCTGAAGTTCCTCCTGATCTACAAACACTGTTACTTGTATAAAAGAGAGATAAAATGATATTCAGACAGTTTTTATATCCATCCTTTATAGATTATGTCAGAACACACAAGTTTCAGGGAAGTAAATGATTAGGCCCAGTATCTGTAATCTTACTAATACAAATAATAAAATAATTGCCTGCAACTCCTGATGTTTATTAAATACATACTTGATTCTGGCGTATAAAAAATAAATTTCACAGTGAATGTCTTCTTGGTCCAGTTTTCTGGAGAAAACACGGACTCTTGCTACTGCTAGCAGTCTGAACTTGTTTCTTAAAGTTCCATATCTGCAAATACTTATAAAAAAATGCTTCACATGAGAGCAATGAGGCAATTTTATGCATATGTCACCATTTTCAGATCAAGACACAGAACCAACATCAAGAACTTCAGAGTTAAAGGCTAGTATGTTCTGTTGTTCTGTACCAAACTTCTCCATATGAAACACTATTCGTGATAGGTGAGTTCAGGCCAAAAAAAAATCAGCCTAAGCCTGTTCATGCAGCATCAGAGAGACTGTCTGCTTTATCCACCTATCCATACTGGATGCAGCTTTTTCACGGTAAACCAAAGAGCTTCACTTCTGGATTTTGGAAAGGCACTACTAGAGATAGTGGGAAGGTACTTCAGAACTTAACTTTGGCTCTTTTTCTCTTTTTTTTCCTCTCTAACTTTATCTATCTTAGAGAGAATCATCTACAATTCCTCTAGAGTCCCCTCTACAGGGGAACCTTCAGGGCATCACTTTAGGTGAGAGGAATCCCACTCTTAGAGAAGGACAGTAGACTGTGAAAATAACCAGGTGCAACAGTGGGAAAATTCCTGCCATTCTAATGTCACTAGGAATTTTACTATTGATTCCAGCATCTAGTTTCAGGAACTAATGAACCAAGGTTTCAAGGTACTGGATACCTTTTAGTTACATAGCGTTATTTACACTAGTACTTTGTCTTCTCTCCTTTTTTGACATTGAAGCAGAGGAACAGAAAATAGTAAGGGCTTTACCTCCTTGAAAAGGAAGACGGCATTCAGGGTAAAGCATATTGGGTCAATTGTATAACAGCTCCACAGACGTCCACAGAATTGCGGTAGAGATGAGTTTGATCCTGTGTTGTGAATTAAGAAAATAGACCTAAATTCAGCGCCAAGGTACATGTGTTGAAGTACGAATAGATTTAAACACTTAACAGAGAGGAAAAGCTAAACTTACACTACTCAGGATTAACTCGTGCTTGCCCTGGTAACCAGGGCTTGCCCTTACCAAATTCTATGGACCTCCTCTTCTCATGTGGAGAAGCAAGATGTGGATGTTTCTTTTTACAGTTTCAGTTAAGAATGTGATCACATTAGGAAGATTTCCTGTCATCACTTTTCCCTCAATTACAAAACAGAGTACACAGGGTAGGGAATATTATGAAATCACAATATTGGACTGTATCCCAAAGCAAGGATTATATTCAAAAAAAAAGGAAAATACAAGCTTGTTTCACTACTGTAGTACTCCAGTTTTACATAGATAACATAACTCTAACAAAAGTAATCAAACATGTCTGATTTGCAAATGCACACATGAAAGGGGTGGAAGATCTTAATAGCCTTCCAGGAAAAATATGGAAAATTCATGCTCCCTAATAAAAGGAAAAACTGTTTTTACTGTTAGATGATTAATCTTATTCTTCTAGTATCTATAGAACAATGGACTAAGATAACCTGTAGTCTCAAAAATTAGGAAGAGTCCCATTCTTTACTCACGCCACTGAGTCAGAATTTTGTCTATAAACCCACGGCTTAGCTAGAAAGCAAACTTTCAACTAAAATTACCTTGTACAAGTTGCAGCTCGTGCTGTACTTGCAAACTGCAAAACTGCTTCTTATTTCATTAAATATAACAGAGTTTAAAGGAACTCAAAATCCAGTCAGGTATTTTCAGGACTCCACATGACTGGGATATAAACTCATATCCTCATATAGCTATGACCCTCAGAGTTATCTGCATGACCACTTCTTGAATTTAATGGAATGCTGGTGCTTGCCCTGGGAATGCGGTCGCCTGTTCTCCCCAAAATAATCCATCAATATACACAAAAAGGGAATACAGATGTGTGTTTTCAGGCTGAGCTCTAGTATCTGAATGTGGAAAAATCTGAAGGAAAAAACTTCCTGCCTGATGACTGCCATTTATCTTCCAATATCATCTGCTTTTTAAATTTTCAGACACTGGAAGGACTAAAATATAGCCTAAATTTTTATACTTTTAGAAAGGAGTGCCCAGGAAGTATCAGAAATAAGCAGAGTTCTCATGGCCAAATTCAGCACCTTTTAAGTGGGAGTTAGCCTGAGGAATGGGCATGAAGTCACACTGATTGGTATCAAAGTCATTCAGTTCACTTCTGTTACAGTACTAACTTCATTATTACACATACAGAAATACAATACAATACATGTACAATTCTACGATATAGAAAATTAATTTTACAAATATATCACTTTGAATTTATACATAAAAATTCAGCCCAAAGTCAAATTTTACTCCACAAAAAGCATTTTCAGTACCTTATAAAGGCCCACATTTTAAAAAGAGGGGCTGATGATACAAACATTGCCTCTGTATGTTCTGCTGATCTTACGTGAGAATTGGTTTAACATTAACAACATACACTGCACAAAAACTCATATGGGCTGAACATTGCAAGGCTGCCAATTTAATTTGAAATGACTTGACAGAAAATCTCTAGGCCACCAAATGCTATTATAAAGCACTGTATTCTCATTAAAGGTCTGAGCCTTTTTTTCTCCCTGAGGGCAGGCTCCTCGTGAGGCTGTCCCTCTGGCATAACATGTGATAGAGCTAATCTGTCTTCACTTGGACAGCACTGCGGATATGCAAACCCAGGTGGCACTAATAGGTTTACAGTAATAACTATGGAACTGGATACAGTATGTTACACTGTGAGAAATTCCCACAGATCAATTTTTGTGGTGAAGGTTAACCAACAGACACAGAGCCATAATATTCCCTTTTCATGGGTCTGCTAACAATTTTATGGCTTTAAAAATAAAAGAAGAGAGAATCTCCCATATTTGGGCAGAACATACATATTTAACTTTTCAAACATAGCTGCAATATATGTGCATAAAAATGCTCTCTCAGAAAGAAATCTTCTGTTGTCAGTTATTCCAGTATAAAACTGGAGGAATTCCACTGGCTTCAAAGCAGTATACCAATATAACTGAGAGCAGAATATGCCCCCAAAATGTATTTAACATAATGTAATGCCATACTATTTGTTCCTACATTTCAATGGCACTTTTATAACTTTATTATTGGACATTAGAACAAGAATAAAATCAGCTGCGTGATTATAATGAATGCACTTCTCAACTGAAAATACCCTTGTTGTCATAAAGCATTATAGGCAGAGACATAAAATTGTGATCTGACCATTTGTGGTCATTAGAGATCCCATGGTACTCTTTGTAAGATTAGGGGTTTTAATCTCAGTGTGCTGGCCAAATTCCAGCATGGTTAATTACATTCTCTCTACCTAAACACTCTGCATTTTACTCAAGGTGGTTGCATTTCCATGGTGCATGAAATGTTCCTTGCACACAGATTTTAAAATTCTGTAATACTCCTTAGCATCAAAGGTGTTATACAAGATGTGATATCCTTGTTATAATTAAGTAAAAGTATGTTCTTTCCAGAAAATAGAAAAAGCCATCTGTCAATCAACTACAACATTTAATGTACTGATTAAAAAAAATCATTTCAGCTCAAGAGGCTCTCCTGTATTGTGGTATGTTATAGTCTTTGCAGTCATAAATTCCATACCCACGTTAGCTACCACAGATGGAACATATTGTGAAGTTAAACACACAGCGCTAGTGACTGAAGAGGATGTATACAGCCGCACTGCAAATTCACCCAGCTTGTCAGTCCCCAAACTGCATTATTACCAGCTCAAGCCAATGCATCTGCCTCGCTTGAGACTAACAAAGAGATCTCTGAGAAGGAGTGGAGAGGGAGCTCATCCAGGAGAGGGAGTTCTGAAGTAAAAATACTTAAAACAAAACAAAAGATGGGCAAAAGAAATATATTTATCAACACAGAGCCACCTGAGCACTTCTGAAGTAGGGTGCTTGTCTACCTGAAGACAGGGTTATGGGCAATTGCCTACCCATGCGAGTTATTTCTTCCTCAGATGATTCAGGTAGTACCTCCTACTCTAACACCTACTCATCTTCACTAGTAAGCAAAGACATATGGAAAGAGGGCTGATGTACTGTGCATAATTGTAAGGAGATGGTTCTCCAGCTCAGAATGCCATCTCCCATACGCCGCGTACCCGGATTTCTGTCAGCCATTTTGGTTCGTCTTTCACAGAGAAAAATGGACAGGGAGTCATTATTTACAGGGAAAAGCAGTCATGGAAACTACTTTGGAGCCTTTTGAGAGCACCCACATGCCACATTTTTGACACCATCAGCTTTTCCAATAAGAGTTTTGGTATTATGTAAGCACAGTTAAAGTAGATTTTAGTTTCATTCGTTAGTACTAAAGAGTAAAATAACACCTCAGGATGGTTCAACTCATTGATCCAATAAGCCCTGGATCAGCTTCTGAGACGCTCACCCGAGCAGACTGCCATCTTTGTGACTGCGCATCTCAACATAAGCAATGTCTCGGAGACAAGTCAGATTCTGGTCTGGTGAAACTAGGCCAAAAAATATATATACGAAGTGGTTAATCGACTAATCACTTGTGCTGAGCAGTGCCATGTGCAATGATTGACACCAAGTGCAGTTGGAAGCAGGAAATCACTGATACTTGATATTTGGGCAGGAAATCTTTTACTATAGAAGACTGCTTTTAAGCAGACACAGTTGTACTGTATTAATGCAAAATGACCTGATGCATGGGGAAAAAAATCTAGATAATACTAGGTGAATTTAACTGTAAACTCTAAACACATTTTCTCATTTGCTTAAGCCTTCCATATCAGTCTATATAGCCTAGTTACACAAGATACAGTCTTCTGGTAAGATTAATGTTGGGTTTGTATATTTACAAAAAGTATCATGTGGGTCCCCACTTGACTTTATACATGTCATGTACATTTACCTTTCTGCTAAAAGGTTGTTTGACAACTGATACCTGCCAGAATCAATTCTATTTCCCTCTAGAGAAAAAAATGAGATACTTCAGGCATATATATCTGATAAAGATTTAAAAAGTCTGTCTTCTTAATTATGGATCTTTGTCTTACCATGCTGTATCCTTTTTGTTTCACCATGTGATCATATTCAGCCTGTACATGGCTAACTTAGGTAAAACACAATTAGCAGAGTGTCCAAATTCAAAAGAACTGCACCCCCTTCTAATTGCCCACAATCCAGAGCTTTTGGACCTGACTCCATATACAAACAATGCAGAGAGGTCACCATGACCTTGAATGTGAAGTTCATCATGAAGTTCATGAAGTTTATCAGCCCAAGACTGTATTTCCATTTATGTTTTGATTGCACAGACACATTAAGACCTGAATTGATCCTATCTATCATAGGCAACATAGGTATCTTAAGAACTCGGTCTCCTTTTGATCCTTGTCCCACCAAAAAAATGGAGAGACACTCCAAGAGTGCAACTCCAATCACTTCGGATCTATCCAAGTCCGGAGTTGCCCATCTCATCCCATGGACTACAGGCAAGCCTGACCAACTGCACTACTATTTTAGGCACCTCAGGTGAGTGTCTAAAACAAAGTAAGCTAAACACAGAACAAAAATCTGCCAGAGTTCATGTCCTAAACACACTAACCGGACAAATGAAGTCAGAAATGAAATGCTGACATGTCCATTACATACCAAGAAATGAAAGACATGGTAATGTATTTGAAATATATGGTAATGTAACTTATCCAAAATCCCAATGAGCCCTAAAAAAACAAACAAAAAACAACAACAGTAAAAACAAACAAAAAAACCCACAAACAAACAATAAAACCCAGGAATGGTTCTTAGTTCTATTGAGTCCTGGTCTATTATCTTAATTATAAGATGCTTTCTTGACTCATTTGTTTGCAAAGGTGCCGAATTTGGGGGTTCCATTTTAGCAATATCTTTTAATAGCGATATCTTTTAATAGAGATATCTTTTAATAGCAATATCTTTTAATATCTTTTAATATTTATTTTTCTATCACAAGAAAAAAATATGCTGCAAGAGGTTTTCCTACATTACTTCTAAAGAAAAGACCTGGCTGAATCTTCCAGCTTCAGAGAAAGATCTGACTGAGTTTAAAGCCAAACAATAAATGAGTTAATTAATGAATTGGCAGCTCCTGAAATGGATGCCACATTTTCAGCTACCCAAATCCAAAACCAGCCTTTTATCTCAGTTCTTCTTCCTCTTTCAATGAAATTTCACATCACCCTGTCCTAAGATATCACAACATCAACATCTGCCTTTCCTTCTTCTCAGATACCCAGATTTTCTCAAAAAAAAAAAAAAAAAAAAAAGAGTATCACCATCTTCCCTATCACATAAATTCTTGGAACTACACCTTATGCAATTTGATTCTTCAGCAGACTCCCCCACCTCTCCATCTTTTGTCCATCCCCAGGCATCAGTAGTCACCACTCTCCCAAGTTACACAACCCACTAATCTGCACTGCCAGTATCTTTGCTTCCCAACACATGATGCTAAAATCTCTGCTCTCTTTTGTTCTCTGGTCATTTATCTTTGCAACTCCCTTCGTTTCCTCCCTCCCTCCCTCCCTCTGACAAATTACACAGGTTTCCCAACCTCTCCTCCCTCGTTCCAATCTCTCTCACATGCCCTGTTTGCAAGATCCTCCCAATCTCTTGCCTTCCCTTATACTTTGCTTTCTCTTGCCTTACTCACCAAGGTACCTGCCTCCTCATTTGTCGTTCATATTATAGAACATTTCTCCCACAAAGCAACTTAATCATAATGTAATAAATACATTTAATATGTGAGGAAGAACTTCTTTCCTGTGAGGGTGACAGAGTCCTGGCACAGGCTGCCCAGAGAGGCTGTGGAGTCTCCTTCTCTGGAGATCTTCCAAACCCACCTGGATGCCACCCTGTGCCACGTGCTCTAGGTGTCCCTGCTGGAGCAGGGAGGTTGGACTAGGTGATCTCTAGAGGCCCCTTTGAACCTCAGCCATTCTGGGATTCTGGGAATATCCCCATTAATAAGAAATGTGAATATTCAACCTATGAATTTTGCATAGCTCAACACCTACTGTCTCATCCAGCTAAGTCCGTTGCAAGCTCCATCGGGCAGTAATATTTCCCGCTGTATTTTTTTATAGTGGAAGTACTCTGGTAGACCGTAGCAAATAATAAAACAGTTATATATTTTAAAGTAAAGTGATAATAATAATGACCATACGCATATGCAGCAACATTTGTCCAGATGGATCCCCAAACACTCTGATTTGCCAATTAACTGTACAAAATGCAGTATTTATATAGGAATCATTTCACCCACTAACAGTGGCATAATGCCAGCTGTGCTTTAATTGCACAGAGTTACACAATACAAGTTTAGGACAGGAAGTAAAGATCCACATCATATTTCTAAGGGGAATTAAGCTGGTATAGGTAATTGCCAGACTACTGGCTGTAAAATGCCAATAGATTTGCTTTTATCATGCTTCTTGCCAAAATTTCAGAAGCACTCAAACCATTTTTATCTGGTCAAAGAAGAGAGCACATAAACCATCAAAATTCCAAACATTTTTAAAGTTTTCGCAATTTGAAAAAAAAATCTTGTGTACTGCTGAATAATAATGATCAAAACTGGAAACCAGCCAGGATCCGAGCCTATTCTTCAACAATTGCCAGATGATTTGACTGATTTTTATGCTGGGATTTCAGACGACAGCAAATGCAATGTTTTGGAAATTTGAAAAAAAAAGCAATCTAATGATGCACTCACTTATCCAAATTCAAACTATAATTTATATTAATTAGTTTAATAAAAGCTGAGGTAACTCCTGCTCATGCTTTTTCTATGCATTGACAAATTCACAGGCAGGCATTTCCCATTAATATTTAAACTGAAGTTCCATAAGTAAAAGCAACTTTTCTTTCTCACAACCTTGCATCGCTCAAACTATTCGGAAGATTTTTCACTAACTTTTGCATAGCCAGTTCCACCCACAGCCCATGGGCTAGAGGACTGAATAATGAAAAAATATTTATGAATAAATTATTCACTGATTGCTCAACGTTTATGAATAATGTATTTGGAGAAGAATATTCAGCCATATATAAAGCTGGTCAAAGAGGGGCAAATGTGTTTCTGAGTAATTTATTCAGCAATTAATGCAAAAAAGAAAAAAAAAAGCTATTCTGAAATGTCATTCAAATATCTCTAGACTATAGTAACTTGGTTTCCAGCTTTAAATGAGTCAGTGTGTCAGAAAGTGCCAGGTTTTCATCCACACTAAGCTTTCTTTCATTATTTGAGATGCTCTTGTTCCTATTTTTCCCTTTACTCCAGCAAAATAACCTCATTTTCCAGTACTGCTTACACCGTCATAGGCCTGACTTGCTTTGACTGAAAGTCCAGGACGTAACTCTGGTACCGGGCTGTAACCATCCCTCCCTTCACCAGAAAACCCAAAGCTAAGGAAAATGAGCCCGTATACTTCTAACATATATGTTCAGAGGGGTGCAGGGAGGGAATCCATCTCGAAACAACGGTGCGAATCAGAGGAAATGCAGAAGAGGTGACATACATAGAGCAGCCACGTTCCTCCATGGCCCCTCTTCCACCCAGGGCGCTGTGGGGACCTCTGCGCTTCCGGAGAGTCCTGGAGATGGGAACACGCAGCCCGAAAACTGGATTTCCATTCTCCAGCCACAGCCTGATTCATCACAACCAGCAGCCAGCTAGGTTACTGTTGAAAAGAAACCCTGCCATTTGTTGTAATTATGTTTTATTAACTTTATCTACATTAAATGCAGGAAATTTATCACCGTCTCAGCATTTTGTTATCATTGTTTTTCCAATATGCATTTAAAACACACTGTTGCACTCCAAATGTTGGCTGGTATTACTGACTCAATAGGATTTTCTCAGAGCCTTAAGCGCAGCATAATGGAGCACCTTGTCTTTCAACAGCTTGATATGTTTATTTTTCAAATGCAGCTTAAACAATAAAGGTCAAATTTAAAGACACAGCAAGACAAATAGTTCTGCTTTACTTTTTTAAGTTACTCACTGGCACTGCCAGGGCACTGTAAACTGCCAAGGTTAAACAGAAATGAACTGGTAAGGAGAACTTACCTGAAAAGGAGGCAAAGGTGCAAGAAATACCATACAGCCCGCTGGTAAATATGATCTCCATCTTCTTTGGACACAAGGTGGCCTGGAATCAGTGACCGACTTCTTGTGTTCTAGATAAGAACAAAGGCAATCAAAGTGAGGAGGCAGTAGCAGAAAAGATCAGGGCATTAGGCTCCATAATGGTGATTCTAAAGCAGAAAAAATCTCCACCAGTTTCCATCCAAATGTGCTTTAAAATAAGGGAACATAAATTATGCACAATATTTCCTTAATTTAGAATTTTACAATACAATTTTACATTTTTTTATTTGGCATCTGCAACATATAATCATCACCAGAATATGAATGCTATAATCCTCGTGGCAATGTCTATTCTACCTACCCTTTCTATTGCTGTTTTGGGATGATTCTGAGAAACATTGCATGTCAGGTATTATTTTTATTAATAAAGATTAAGCATAGCTGAACACTGCTTAGCGAAATCTTGTTTAACTGAACAAGTAACTTCTAGAAATGATTAATATACACACTAATGTGCATCCTTTCATTACCACATAATATACCTTTATTAACATACACAATATATTATGAAAGAGCTATGGTCCAATACCAGTTGAAAGATATTTATTTAGTAAAGCAACCATTTTAAAAGTAAATGTATTGTTTAATGCTTGGACTATTTGCCAGCCTGTGATCTTAAAATACAACAGACAAGCAGGGTCTGGAGCTGGAAAGAGTCCAAGATAAAAAGAGGGTGTTGTGGTTTATGGTGTAAGCTAATTCCTTCAGCAGCATTTATCCATCTGCGTCAGATCTGAACCCGCATCGTGCCACGGGTGAGACCCTGCTGCAGGCGTTCGCTTTCACACGAGACATCGCCCAGGTGTCGGCCCATGCAAAAGCGGCAGCACGATGGGCCAGGCGGAGCGGGAAGGAGAAATCCAGGGAAGTCACAGTTCACCCAACAGCCCCGAAACCTAATGCAGCCTCTGCGGGTTCTCCATGGGCCGGCCTCGCTGATGAGCAAGATGGGGAAAGAGCGGAGACGGACGGGATTTGTAAGGACACGAGCAAGAACGGAATCCTGGCAGCAATAACCCGAGACCCCTGCTTCCAAATTAGCAGTCAGATTTTATTTTCATATTTCATGTGGATACTGCAGGACCTAACTCTCCCAGGCACAACCTGTCGCCACACTGATTTGAGCAGTATTAAAGTGGGATACATTTGTTCTGCTGTTTGCATTTTAAATTGCCATCATCTCCTCTATACTTGCAGCATCGGACTGAGATTTCATCTTCGGAACACACCTAAAATTGCCACCTTGCCACCCATTAGAACATCCAAATTACCAACCATTAAACCACCCTCAGCCCCTGCAAGAAATAAGGTCTTTCCCTTTTTCCCCTCCCTCCGCAGCAGATGAATGTGCAGATCCCATCCATCCTCCATTGAAATGACCCCTCTGCAAATATCCTGTTTTCTAATATTTACCACAGAGGTGCAGAGTCCGAAAGGTAAACTTGAAAAGAGCCGGTTTCAGCCCTCACCAACAACTTGCTAGGAAGTGCTTCAGGACGAGCAGCCTGCTTGAGCCGGACTACAAGAGGCATTCACAGCCCCCTTGTTGACTCTGCTTCACTTCTTTGGGACTTGGCTTGCTAATAAACCTGCAAAAGGATTAGCCAAGCCGTTTCACAGAAATGGCCATCATATACTTTATGACCTTGCTCTTGCTGCCCTGATGCAGGCCAATTCCTATTCAAGTCACTGCACACCTGGAGCACAAAAGATTCTTTCTAAAACAGAAGGGGGAGAAAGCAAACTGATAACAAGGACTTGAATTCAAACTCCAAAACTTCAACAGTAGAAGTATAAAGGAGTGTAAAAGAAATAAGATCCACGCATGCAAAATAAACCATTCCTACCAGCTCACAAGCAGCTGATGCCACCGTGCCCTTATCTGCAGGCCTCGACATGGCAGAGCTGCCACTGGGCAGCGGTTTTGGTATCACAACAGTTTGGATATCCTTCATTGAAGCTGGCAGCTTCAAAATAGCTGTAATAAAACAGAGTTTGCATTTACTTTCCTTAGCGATATTCTTAAACTGCGCTTCTTCCAAAAGAAGATAAATGCAGTTGTATTTCTTCTAACCAGGATACCTCTCTAGAACAGAAAAAAGCGTCTTTGCAACAGGCTAAGCGCCTGTAAACTCTGTGGATCCAGGATGTGTCTTAGGCCCGAGGCTGAAAAAGTTCCCCCTTTTAAGAGTGGGGTTATTTCGCCCCTTAACTGCAGTAACGCTGAGGCAGCTTCCGAAAGCAAAATGCATCTGCCAGTTTGGGAAGCGTTTGCTTTAGTGAGGCAGCCTGGATTGGGCTCCTGTTTACGCTGTCTATTCCTGCTTCGAGGAAGCGTTTTAGTGCACAATCCTACTACATTACACCTCATTAAAAAAATAAAAAGTTCCATTTTGCTTTCATGAGCAATTTCCATTTCGTTTGTGATTTTTAAGCAGAAAACCCTTGGCACTGATTTTACAGATGACACTGAAAAAGGTTGGGCTTTATTTTTTCTTCTCTTAAAGGAAATAGGCTTAGAGGTAGAGGCTTTTATATTCCACCACTTCTGAGACATATGTTCTGCTCTCCCACCAGTTATGAAGTGATTACTGGAGTGGCACAAACAGATTTTTTTTAACAAAGTGAAGGTGTGATTTTCTCAGGTTCTGTGAGAACATGCACACTTATTTTTACCAACCCAATCTGTTTTCCAGTAGTTTAATGTCCGCAGGGTTTATAAGGCTATCGGAGGTGTTGGATTCATCGCAGCTTGCAGGGTGCTACCTGACTATGGAAGTTTAAAGAAAAAGACACGGAGAAAGCAGAAATAACACAAGACTCAAAGTAATTTGGAGACTGATTTAAATATACAGAAAGATTGACCTTTTTTTGCTGTTTGCCCATATATGGTTTTCTAAAGCTTGAAGGCCCTCATATCATTGCTTAACTTTACTCATTTTAGAAACTCCACTGAACTGGGGGAGGGGATCTATCCCTACATAATTTACATATACAGCTTGACTTTTAAAATTATTATTTTAATCTCCCCAAAAGAATGTGATCTTATAAACACTTGCTGCTAGGAGCAGTGTTTCCTACATGAAATGTTTAAATGGGGCTTGATTTCTTGCACCAGTTTATGCTGGCTACAAAATGTTGCCAGAGGAAGAAATGCAGAGTTGTGATTTGGTTTCTCTTCAAGGCTTTTTTCGGGCAT